>RCUC01063770.1:0-14695 GCA_003697995.1 Taxidea taxus jeffersonii
TTCTTTATATATTTTGGATATTAACTCTTTATCAGATATATGGCTTACAAATATTTTTCCCATTCCATGTTTTCTGTTTTCACTTTGTTGATTTTTTTTTTGTTTTTGCTTTTGTTTTTGCTATGAAGAAGCTTTTTGTTTTGATGTAGTCCCACCTATTTATTTTATTTTATTTTTGTCACTTATACTTTAGGTGTCATATCCAGCAATCATTACCAAGATACACATCAAAGAATTTTATTCTTCTGTTTTCTTTTAGGAGATTCATATTTTATATTCAAGTGATTAATCCATTTTGAGTTAATTTTTGTGAGTGATATAAAATGTAGATCCAGTTTCATTCTTTTATTTGTGAATATCCAGTTATCCCAGCATTATTTATTGAAAAGACTGTCTTTTTCTTTGTTGAATATTCTTGACTTCCTTGTCAAATATTTATTGACTGTATATTCTTGAGTTTCTTTTTAAACTCTTGATTCTGTTCCATTGATCTATTTGTTTATATGCCAGTACCATACTGTTTTGATGACTATAGCTTATTATAGTATAGCTCGAAATCAAGAAATATGTTGCTTCCTGACTTGTTCTTTCTCAGGAATGCTTTGGTTTTTCAGGATGTTTTGTGGTTCCATATAATTTTGGGAGCATTTTTCTACTTCTGTAAAAAATGCCATTGGAATCTTGGTAGGGATTGTATTGAATTCATAGATGGCTTTTGAACATTATTAATTCTTCCCATCCATAAACACAGGATACCTGCCCATTATTTCCATCTTCTTCAATTTCTTTCATCATTGTCTTATAATTTTCAGAGTAAGATCTTTTACCTCCTTACTTAAATTTATTCCCAAGTATTTTATTGTTTTTGATGCCACTGTAAATGCAGTTGATTTCTTTATGTCTTTTTCAGAAATTTTGTTATTTGTCTGTAGAACTGCTACTGATTGTCAATTTTGAATCCTGAAACTTTCTTGAATTTACTAATTAGATTTAAGAATTTTTGGTTGTCTTTAGGATTTTCTTTATATAAAAGTATGCCATCTGCAAATACAAACAAATATACTTCTTCCTATAATTTTGATAACTTTTTTTTGTTTTTCTTGCTTAATTCCTCTAGCTAGGCTTCTTAGTACTGTGTTGAAGAGAAGTGGTGAGTGGACACCTTTGTCTGTTTCTGATCTTAGAGAATGAGCTTTCAACCTTTCACCACTGAGTGTGATATTAGCTGTGGCCTTGTCATATATAACCTTCATTATGTTATGATTCTTTTATGCTTAATTTTTTGAGTTTTCTTTATGAATGGATGTTGAATTTTGTCAAATACTTCTTTCTGTGTCTGTTGAGATAGTCATATGATTATTTTCTTTAATTGTATTAATGTGATCGCATGGGTTGGTATTGAACCGTCCTTGCATCCCAGGGATAAATCCCACTTGACCATGATATATGAACTTTTAATATGCTGCTGAATTTGGTTTTCTGGTATTTTATTGAGAATTTTTACATCTGTATTCATTAAGGATTTGGCCTATAGTTTTCTTTTCTACTGGTACCCTTTTCTGGTTTTGGTATCAGGACAATGCTGGCCTTGTGAAATGAGTTTGGGAGTGTTCCCTCATCTTTGATTCTTTGGGAGGAGGATTAGTGTTAGTTCTTCTTTAAATGTTTGGTAAAATTTACCAGTAAAGCCATCTGGGCATGAGCATTTCCTTTGTTGGGAGATTTTTTGACACTGATTCAGTCTTCTTACTGTAACTGATCTATTGAGATTTTCTATTTCTGAGTTTGTTTAGGTAAGTTTTGCTTATTTCTTCTAAGTTGTCCAGTTTTTTGGCATATGTTCATGTCTTCTGCCCATTTCTTGGTTGGATTACTTGTTCTTTAGGTGTTGAGTTTGACAAGTTCCTTATAGATTTTGGATACTAGCCCTTTATCTGATATGTCATTTGCAAATATCTTCTCCCATTCTGTCAGTTGTCTTTTGGTTTTGTTGACTATTTCTTTTGCTGCGCAAAAGCTTTTGATCTTGATGAAGTCCCAATAGTTCATTTTTGCCCATGTTTCCCTTGATTTTGGCAATGTTTCTAGGAAGAAGTCGCTGTGACTGAGTGGAAGAGGTTGGTGCCTGGGTTCTCAAAGATTTTAATGGATTTCTGTCTCACATTGAGGTCTTTCATTCATTTTGAGTCTATTTTTGTGTGTGGTATAAGGAAATGGTCCAGTTTCATTCTTCTGCATGTGGCCGTACAATTTTCCCAACACCATTGTTGAAGAGACTGTCTTTTTCCATTGGACATTTTTTCCTGCTTTGTTGAAGATTAGTTGACCATAGAGTTGAGGGTCCACTTCTGGGCTTTCTATTCTGTTCCATTGATCTATGTGTATGTTTTTGTGCCAATACCATACTGTCTTGATGATGACAGCTTTGTAATAGAGCTTGAAGTCTGGAATTGTGATGCCACCAACTTTGGTTTTCTTTTTAAACATTCCTCTGGCTATTTGGGGTCTTTTCTGGTTCCATATAAATTTTGGGATTATTTCTGTTTCTTAGAAAAAAGTGGGTGGTATTTTGATAGGGATTGCATTAAATGTGTAGATTGCTCTAGGTAGCATAGACATTTTCACAATATTTGATCTTTAATCCATGAGCATGGAACGCTTTTCCATTTCTTTGTGTCTTCCTCAATTTCTTTCATGTGTACTTTATAGTTTTCTGAGTACAGATTCTTTGCCTCTTTGGCTAGGTTTATTCCTAGTTATCTTATGGCTTTGGGTGCAATTGTAAATGGGATCGACTCCTTAATTTCTCTTTCTTCTGTCTTGTTGGTGTATAGATATGTAACTGACTTCTGTCCATTGATTTTATATCCTGACACCTTACTGAATTTTTGTATGAGTTCTAGCAATTTTGGAGTGGAGTCTTCTGGGTTTTCCACATAAAGTATTATATCATCTGAAAAGAATGAGAGTTTGATTTCTTCTTTGCCAGTTTGGATGCTTTTAATTTCTTTTTGTTGTCTGATTGCTGAGGATAGGACTTCTAGTACTATGTTGAATAGCAGTGGTGATAGTGGACATCCCTGCCATGTTCCTTACCTTAGGAGAAAAGCTCTTACTTTTTCTCCATTGAGAATGATATTTGCTGTTGGTTTTTCATAGATGACCTTTATGATTCTGAGGTATGTACCCTCTATCCCTACACTGTGAAGAGTTTTGATCAAGAAAGGATGCTGTACTTTGACAAAAGCTTTTTCAACATCTATTGAGAGTAACATGGTTCTTATTCTTTCTTTTGTTAATGTATTGTATCTCATTGATTTGCAGATGTCAAACCAACTTGGAGAGTATTGTTTAATTTCCATGTGTTTGTGAGATTTATAGTTTTCTTCATATTATTTCTAGTTTCATGTCATTGTAGTCAGAGAACATACTTGATATTTCAGTCTTCTTAAATTTGCTAAGCCTTATTTCATGGCCTAGTAAGTAGATCTGTCATAGAAAATGTTCTGTGTGCACTTGAAAAGAATATTGCTTTCTTATTGTTGGGTAGAATGTTTTATATATATCTGTGAGGTTCATTTGGTGTTTTGTGTTGTTAAAATCCACTATTTTCTTACTTATTCTCTGGATGATCTATCCATTGTTGAGAGTGGGGTATTGACATCCTCAGTTATTATATTGCTATTTATTTATTTCCACTTTTAGTCCTTGGTAGCTTTTGCTTTATGTATTTAGGTACTTCAGTGTTGGACACATAAATATTTCAATTGTTATATCTTTTTGAATTATTAAATCCTTTATCATTATATAATGATATTTTATAATGACATTATAAAATGTCTCATTTTACCATTTTTTATTTAAAGTCTATTTTGTCTGATGAAAGTATAGTTACTCTTTTTTTTTATTGGTTATCATTTGCTTGAATTGTCTCTTTCCATTCCATCACTCTCAGTCCATGTGTATCTCTGAAGGCAATGTGAATCTCTTGTAGGCAACATATTGTTAGATCTTATTTTTATATACATTCAGTCATTCTGTGTCTTTTAATTGGATAATTTAATTCATTTATATTTAAAGTAATTACCAATAGGTAAGTACTTACTGTTGCCATTTTGTGAATTGTTTTCTGGTTGTTTTGTAGATCTGTTTTCCTTGTTTCTTATTCTGCTGTATTTTTGGTGTTTTGATGTTTTTTGGTATCAGTATATTTTGACATTTTTGTCACTTCTTTTGTGTTATTACTGCAAGATTTTCCCTAGTGGTTACCATGAGGCTTACATAAATATCTTAAACATATAACACCCTATTATAATCTGATAACAACTGAACTTCAGTAGAATTAGTAAACACTCCATTTTTACTTCTCCTCCCACTTACTTTTTAGGTTATTACTGTTACAATCTACGTGTGTGTGTGTGTGTAATAGTAACAGATTATTGCACTTATGGCTATTTTACTACATTCATTTTTTAAAAATTTAAACTAGAGCTGTAAGTGAATTATGGACCATGATTACCATATTGTAGAATCTAAGTATGACTATACATTTACCATTGCCAGTGATATTTATACTACCTCTTAATGTATTTATGATGTTAATCAGTGTTTTTGTTTTGTTTTTGTTTTTGTTTTACTTCCAGGCAAAGAACTCACTTCTCGTAAGGCAGGTTTGGTGGTAGTGAACTTCCTCAGCTTTTGTTTGTTGGGGAAAGTCTTTATACTGCCTTAATTTATGAAGGATAGGCTTGTTGAGCACAGAATTCTTGGTTGGCAGTTACCTTTTCTCAGTATTTTGAATATGTTATCCATTTTCTGACCTGAAAATTTTCTTTTGAGAAATCCACCTGTAGTCTTACGGGTTTCCCTTATTTTTAACTTCTCTCTTTTCTCTTACTGATCTTAAAATTCTTTGTCTTTGATTTTCACAGTTTGATTATAATGTGTCTTGATGTAGCCCCATCTGGGTTCAACTTCTTTGAGATTCTTTAAGCCTCATGGGTATGGATGTCCATTTTTCTCTTTCAGATTAGGAATTTTAGACATTATTGCTTTAAATATACTTTCTATCCTTTTCTTTTTTTCTTCTCCTTCTGGAATTACTACAATACAAATACTATTTCTTCTCATGGTGTGCCAGTTGTGTACCTTAGGTTTTCCTTTTTTTTTTTTTTTTTTTTTTTTTGGTCCTCTGACTCAGGAGTTTACAATGTCCTATCCTCCAGTTTGCTGATTCTTTCTTCTGCACACTCGGGTCTACTTTTGCAACTTGTTAATTGAATTCAATTATATTTTCAGCTCAAGGATTTTTTTTCTTTTCTTTCTTCTTTCTTACTTATTTTTTGATGGTTGCTATTTCTTTGTTGAACTTTTCATTTTGGTCATGCATTGTTTTCCTAATTTTGGTTAGTTGTCTGTTTTTGTTTTCTTTTAGTTCACTAAACCTCTTTAAGAGGATTATTCTGATCTCTTTGTCTCACAGTACATAGAGGTCCATTTCTTTAAGGTCAGTGGTTGGAGCTTTATTAATTTCCCTTGATGGTGTCAAATTTATCTGATTTTTTGTGATACTTGATTCCTTACATTGGTATCTGTGCATTTGAGGAATTGGGCTCCTATTCCAGACTTTGTAAGCTTGCTTTGGTGGAGATGGTTCTTCACCAGTTGGCTCTTTTTGTGTTTCTAGGTATATCTGCTGGTAATGTCCTTGGGCAGGTGAAGTCTGCTATTATGTTCTGTTTGGGGGCAAGGCAACTGTGTGAACTTTAACGACAGAGATTGGGGAGGGGGCATGTTACGCTGACTGAGAACAGTTGGCTAGGACAGCTGACTCAATTCCCTACCCAAGTAAGGGATGGGTTCCATAATTGCCCATATTCTCTCTCTTCAGGCTTACAGCTACTCAGGACTAGGTACTTTATTCAGTAATAGTTGGAACTACTAATTAGCTTCCCTGCCCTGGCATGCAGCAGGATAGGACTCAGGGCCTTTGTAGTTTGTTATTTAGGGACCCAATTCAGGTCAAACTATGCACTGAATTCTCTGGTCAAGTCATGTCACCAGTTTTGTCCTTAAATGAGGAAAGCCCTGTCTTTGCTGTCTCCAAGTGTTACTCTATGTAGGGCTAGTGAATGAGCTGTGCTGCTTCTTGTGTCTCTGTTAGGTTTCCTGATTAGACAGGCTGAAGGCTCTATTCTGCAATGAGCTGGGCTATGAATTAGATTCTCTGTCCAGGTGCAGTGGGAGAAGCAGCTCTAAAGTCAGTAAAGCTCTTTGTTGTCTTGAACTCAAGCTGACTTGCACCCCAAGTTCCCTGATGGAATAGGGTACTGGCTTTGTTCTGTAAACTATTGCCTCTTGACTTGAGTCAAGTAAGATGGCACAGCTTCCAGGAGTTGTTTCCAGGCCTTCTGGTCACATGGTGCTAGAAGACATTCTTCAATATGAGGCTGTCTCAGCCCTCTTGCCTTAGAAGAGAATGGGTGGGGCCTCTCTAGAAGACTCAATTTCCCAAACAGATAGTCCTGCTAGGATGGACTGGGAGCTACCCTCACCCTTGGCTATGAGTTAATTCTCCTGCCTATGCAAACACAGGAGTGCTCTGTGGTAGGTACTAGCTTTGCTGTGGGGGCATTCAGCTCTGCCTGCTTGCCTCTTGGCTTGAGAATGGTGATTTACACAGCTTCCAGGAGTTGTTACCAGTCCTTCTGCTTAGATAGATGGGGATGGAAGACACTCTCCCCAACAGGTGGGGCTGTGGTCAGGTTCTTGCCATGTAATAAGCAAATCTGGCTTAAGGTACAGCAAAACCCCTTGTTTGGCAGCCCAAATCAGACAGATCTGCACCCCATGACATTCTTTGTTCAGAGTGCACCCCCAACTTGGTTCAACAGGAGAGCAAACATGCTGGTTGGGACTACTACTTGGGCCCTGCAGGTCTCTGCCAAGATCCATGTGCTAGTTGTTGCAGGTTTTCCCCCTTCTCCATCACAGTCATATTCCCAGCAGTTGAGCCATGAGGATTCCCCTGCAATCTCCATGGTGCAACAACTAAGTAGGGACTCCTGAGAAGTGACTCACAATGCCGGGGGAAATGGTTGTCCCTGTGGCTTCTCTTTTCCCAATGGAGGAACTGAAGGCTCAGGACAGCTGTTTCCATATGATACTGCAGTGGCCTGGGAAAGGGGCAGTGTGGTCAATGTGTAGCCACTTCTCTTACCCTTCAAATCCAGTGTCTTGGTCTCTGTGGTATAGGAGGTGGTTCAACCTCACTCCCATGCTCTAGGAGTCTGTCAGTGGTGTCTTGTTCCTGAATAGATGTTAATTGTTTTTCTTGTATGTGTGTGTGTGGAGGGCGGGGGTTGAAGTCAAGAATAACCTATGTCACCATCTTGGTGGCATCCCCTTGGGGATTGTTTTTTTAATTTGCCCACACCTGCCCTTCTCACCTTAATTTCTCCCTCATCTGAGTAAGGAACTCCCTCTCTATTGAAATGCTTTAAACACATTTAGTTATTGAAAAATAATCACATTATAATCATACACATTTTCCCCTGCTAACATATAAACATGAGGGCAGAAATAATCTATTTTTGCCACTTCTGTATATAACTTCATGTATAATAAACTTTTATTGGCTGATAATTTGTTCATAAGACTATGAATTATCTCTATCCCCAGTGCTGAGCACATTGGCTAGCACATGGCAAGCATTCAACCAAAGTTTGTCAAATGACTCCTTAGATGAAAATGCTGCTATTATTGAGATACTCAATGTTTCAGTGATTTCTCTGATAATTTAAGATCCAAAGATACTCCTTAAAATTTGTATCCAGAGATACAAATATCCATGGCTTACATTAACATTGCAGCTGGCATTAGGATATATGGGCAGAAAGAGGTATTCCAGAGAGTAAGAGCTGTTCTGTGAATCCCGTTTCTCTGACTTCTCTGACATAGCCTGCAAGTAGTCTTGATTATGGTGAGGGAAGTTGTATACCTCAAAACACAGGCTTATTTTCTCACTGTATGCCAGGGCCCAGCAGCCATGCCTTGTGAAACGAAAATAAACGTTGTTTCTGACATTCTTCCCTCCATGTCTTTCTCCCTATTTACCAAGCAGATGGCATGACTGTAGGTGGAGAACTCTAATTTCTGGAGTGGCCCTTCTCATAAACTGAGGAATATTTTTAACTATAGAAATAATAGTATAAATTGTGATTAGTTTTCTGGGCCAGACCACAATATAGGTCTGAGTTATTAAGTGGATAAAATACTGTTTTTTTTCCAACTGAAGTTCTAAGAAGGAGTATTTGGGAAAGATATTTGTACTCTTACACTATTGTACTCGATAGATGAAATAGTTTTCTGTGGGATAGGCTGAGGGCCTGCACAATAATTGTAAACCTCTGTTTGAAATATGGTTCTCTGTGATATCTATTAATTAATTCATTACTTCATTTGTTTAATAAACTTTTCTGAAGCCATTCATGTGTGCTAACTAGAGTATTACTAATATATGCTATTATAGCCCTCAGGAGATGACAGTACCAAAATGTAAAGCATCTATGTAAATTAATAATTGTTATTTAACATGAAATTTGTGTCAAAAGGAAGATTCACTTGTATTGTTCTGGGGTCAAGGAGGAGTGTGCCTGGAGAACTTGAACCTGTCTTGAAGAATTAAGAGACATTTATCACAAGTAGAAGGTTGTTAGGGGCATTCTAAGCCAAGAAAGAGTATACACAAAGCCACAAAGTTCTGGAAGGAATGCTGTCATTTAGGAATGACCAGCAGAAGTCTATTAAAGATAAATGATGAGAAGTGATGGGAAATGTCGAAAATGCTCGTCAGAGCCTTGAATGAAAAGGTACTGTGATAAGGAGTTTGAAATATCTAGAAGAGGTTCAGTGATATTTATGCAGGAAAATTACTGGGTCTGATTTGTGGGAGCTTTGGGAACAGAAATATCCATTAGAAGGCTCATGAAAATGCCCAGGTGAGCAGCAGTGGTGGCCTTATTTATGGCAGTGGCAGCAGAGTTTCTAAGGAGGGTACTCATGCAAGAGACGATACTGAAATAGAAATAACAGGATTTGGTGGCCACTTAAGGAGGCAGTAGCAGAGGGCAGCAAGATGGTAATGGTGCTAAAAGAAATTGGGGGGGGAAGAGTAGAGAATATTGCAGAGATTTGTGTTTGAGGAACTTGGAAATGACTGTTCATGGAATATGAGAGAATAAGCTGATTTGGAGTGACAGATAATGATTAGGTGATGTCTGAGGTGGAATTACAGTTTTAAAACTCAAGATCCCACACCATTCCTTGAAAATCACTTCTAAGCATCAGTTTCACCTTTTACTTCTTGTTCAGTATCTTGGGCCAAAGGAGAAGTTGGCTTTGTTCTTGTTCTAATGTATGTTGTAGACAATAGACCATACTCTCAAGTCAGCATTCCTTTGAAATCCAGCCAAGCAGAATGATCATCCCTGCCTTGAACCCCCTCTCTATTTCATGTAGACAGTTTTATTTTACTTGTTTGGTTTAATGAATGCTTGTCAAGACTCATATCTTAAATGACATATGATTTTGGCGCCTAGAATAAATTGATAAATGAATGTGTAAAAGAAATATCTTTTTCCTGAACTCCAGGGTTTTGCCATCTTTTTCCTAGGCTTCTAATTTTGTATCAGTTAGGATTCAACTAGAGAAGGAGAAACAGTAGGATGATTACTTTTCTCTCTCTTTCTCTATCATGTGAATTAAAGGATAAATTACAGAAAATTGACATGTGGATGCTGGGTAAAGTTCCTGAAAGCTGTCTCTCTGGCTGGTGCTAGCCTAAAGTCCACATAGTAGGCAGTCAAGAAGAGAAAATCACCAGCTGACTGGAACCCCGCAAGGATGAGCTGGGACCTCATAAATGCCTGTGAGATCAGTTGGCAGATGAAGAAAATGTGTTGCAGCAAAATGGGACTGACTTCCTTCCATCCTCTAAAATCTCCCCTCCTGTCTTTGGAAACTTCTTTTAAACTAATCGGGGCATCATGCTTAGAATTTTATTTACCCTCACAGGAGCAACAGAAGGAGCTCTTTGTCTTTCACTCACACTTGTTTTGTTGATTTCTAATCCTGGGTAAACCTCAGACAGTTTAGCTCTGCTGGAGAAAGCAACATCATTGTGTCAACAGATACTTCTGAGCATTTATGCTATCCAAACTGCATTGGCTCTTCACTGCGCACTTCCAATCTTCTGTCATTCTTTAGTGAGGATATGCTGCTATGTTTTTTTCCAAACCTTTCTCACGCTTCTCAAGCTCACAAATTGAGCCTCAACCTTCTGACTCTCAGACTATAACCTTATCTCTTTCATCTCAGAGATTATAGGAAATAAAATGATGTGAATTCCTGAATTTCCTTTCCTTCCCTGTAGCTTCAATGGAAAAATATACTGAATCTTTTCTCTTTTTTTTTTTTAAGATTTTATTTATTTATTTGTCAGACAAAGATCACAAGTAGGCAGAGAGGCAGGCAGAGAGAGGAGGAAGCAGGCTCCCTGCTGAGCAGAGAGATCCCAGAACCCTGGGATCATGACCGGAGCCGAAGGCAGAGGCTTTAACCCACTGAGCCACCCAGGTGCCCCCTGAATCTTTTCTTAGGTGAGTTACTTTTTGAGAATTGATGATGGGACTTTGCCATGGCAAAGATCTCTTCTTCCTTTTGAATCTTTAATCTCTTTCCCTCCATTAAACTTATCAACATGTTCATATCATACATTTACTTAAATGGTATGTATTTTGAGTCCCACCTTTACCCCTTTCTTTTTTTTTTTTTTAAGATTTTATTTATTTATTTGACAGACAGAGATCACAAGTAGTCAGAGAGGCAGGCAGAGAGAGAGGAGGAAGCAGGCCCCATGCAGAGCAAAGAGCCCGATGCGGGGCTCGAGCCCAGGACCCTAGGATCATGACCTGAGCCGAAGGCAGAGGCTTTAACCCACTGAGCCACCCAGGCGCCCCTACCCCTTTCTTAAAACCAGCTTCTCCCACAACCACTCTGAAGAGTCCTAAAAACAAATAAGCTCCTAATTATCAAATCTAGCATTTTCTTCTCTGTTGTCATCTTCCCTGACCTTTCTGCAATGTGTAATCAAGTTTACTTCTTGATACTGTCATCTTAGATCAACTTCCTAGTCTCCTTTACTACCTCTTCCTTCTTTACCTGATTCCTAAATGTAGGTTTCTCTCAAGATTCTTTTCTTGGCCTACTTATTTTAAGTTATTCCCCATGATTGATTAAGAATTCAAGAAGCTTTTCCTAAGGAGACAAACCAAAAGAGACTCTTAATGTCATAAAACAAACTGAGGGGGTGGGGGGGAGAGGGGTTGGGAGAGGGTGGTGGGGTTACATTATATGTTTAAATAAAGATTAAATAAAAAAAAAGAATTCAAGAAGCTTCTTTATTATAATAGAATAGAATTGTCTAATAGAGATCTAATGCAAGACACATATATAATTTTCCTAGTAGCCACCTTACAAAAAGTAAAGAAATGTATTAATTTAACTTTAATATACTTTATTTAGTTCAGCATATCCACAGTGTCATCATTTTAACATGTAATAAGTTAAACATCATTAGTGAAATATTTTATATTTTGGGAGGTACCATTTGTTTAATATCCAGTGTGTATTTTACTCTTAGAGCATATGTCAGTTTGGACTAGTCCTATTTCAAGCATTCAGTAGTCTCATGAGGCTTGTAGCCACTGTCTTAGACATCTGGAATCTGTGAATTCATCCTGAATTCTTAGTTCCAGAGCTGGAACTCCAGCTCCTACTAAAATCTCATATTCAGTTTTTTATCTGTATAATCTCTCACTTATAGTGATGGCAGTTATCTGTAAAAACATGAGGCAAAGATTTTATTCCATTGCTTACTTATCTTTATGGTTTTCCACTGCCTAATGAAGGGCAGTATAATGAACATAAGTCTTGGAGTCAGCAGGTTATTAGATTTGACTAACTTCACTGCCAGTTCATAAGATTTGGGACAAGTTATTTAACCCTCATGAGATTCTGTTTTCTCATTTAAAATAGGGGGTAAATAATACTTACCTTTTGGGTTTGTTATAGGAATATGTTGGTATTACTCCTGATAGTACATGACCCATAGTAATTGTACAATTTGTGGTAACCAGGCCATTAACATGACATTCAAGTTTCTCCATTCTTAGCATACCTTTCCAATCTAATGTATTTCTCTGAGATCTACCTACATACCTGTTTTCTCATGCATTTGCACCTTTATTTCTTCATTCATCAGAAATCATGCCTAAGGGATGCCTGGGTGGCTCAGTTGGTTGTGCGGCTGCCTTCGGCTCGGGTCATGATCCCAGCGTCCTGGGATCGAGTCCCACATCGGGCTTCTTGCTCAGCAGGGAGCCTGCTTCTCCCTCTGCCTCTGCCTGCCTCTCTATCTGCCTGTGCTCTCTCTCTCTCTCTCTCTCTCTCTAACTAATAGATAAATAAAATCTTAAAAAAAAAAAAAAGAAAAAGAAATCATGCCTAAAATGAGCTAAGCCCCATGACTAAGGGTTCCCTTAAGGAGTTCATTTATTCATTAACCTGTTCAAGAAAAATTGATTAAGCCTAGACTTTGTGCTGCTATTTTTTAATGTTTGAGGTAAATTAAGAGAAACAAAATAAAGTCTCTTTGAATAAAAGAGATAAAACATTTACTTCTAAGGAATTTACATTTTAGTTCAGAAGACAGAAAATAAAGAGTAGGTAAAAATCAATTAAAAATTACATAGCATGTTAGAAACCTATGAGTGATATGGGGAAACAATGAACAGAGTAAGTGATACCAGGAATGGAGGATTCTCTTACCTACTCTAAGTCCCTGGATATGACTAACAGTTTCTGTTTTGCATCCTGAAACAGTGTGTAACTAGTGCTTTGAACATAATAAGAACTAAATAAAGAACTGGATTCAGTGGAATGTCTGGGGAAATGCAACCTAATTTCTAAGCATTGTAGACATGAGCTTTATGAATACTTTTTACTTTCAATTAGAACACCCTTGATATTCTCTAGCAGAATTCTTGCAGCTGGCATTCTAATGGTGGATACCTTTGTTTCCCCACAATTTTAATTCTTCAGATGGGGTACAGTATAATAAGTATAGGATTAGTGTATGGATCCTGTGCTAATTAGAACTCAGTGCTCTTGTAACTATGGGTAGTTACAGCTTCATGTTGCATGATATTATTTCAATGCTCATGTAACTATGGATAGTTGTAGCTCTATGTTGCATTTTATTAATAAGCATTGTGCAAAAATATGAAGGGGCTGATGATAGTCCAAAAATTTCAGAATTTTTGAAGTAAGCAAAGTTGAGCAACCTTAAATGTGTGAATATATCTTAGACTCACCAAGAAGATTATTGCCTATAGAATGCAGCATTTCTCAGACAACTGTACAACTTCAGATATGTGGAGAGATTATTGTTTAGGTAAATGCACTTTTAGAAATGATATTCTAGAAAACAAATGGTAGTGCAGTCAGAAATGTTTATACTGTAAATAGGATAGTCGTACAATTTATCATTGAAAGCAGACATTTTTGAGAATGAAATCACAGTTAATAATGCCAGAAAAATAAGCATCAACCAAGATTGTCCCCAGTAAAATGGAGCATATGGTCACTGTGTCTGCAAGACACTCTGTCTTGGGGCAGCACTTAGGTGGCTCAGTTGGTTGGGCATCCAACTCTTGATTTTAGCTCAGGTCCTGATCTCAGGGTCATGAGATGGAGTCCTATATCAGGGTCTGCACTCTGCAGAGTCTGCTTGAGATTCTCTCTCTCTCCTTCTGCCCCTCCCTCTGCTCGCTTGCTTTCCTTCTCTCCCTTTCTCTAAAACTCTAAAATAAATCTTAAATGAAAAAAGACTATCCATAGTTCATTCTACACTCGTATATTTCACTACGTACATCTTTTCTTCTTAGCTCCTCCAGCTCCTTTTGGAGGTAGGCCTAAGGGGAAACCCTGCAGGAAAGGAAGTGATGGCTATGCACTCCTTTTTGACAAAGATTTTTTTTTAATTTCCAGTAACATAATGTACTGTAAGAGAGAAAATGAAAAATGAAGACTTTAGGGAAATATGTGCTTACCCTTTACAAGCAAAACAAGGAACTATATCATCCTTGTAGCTAGTAACTTAGACTTTTCAACTTAAGGAATTGTTTTGGTTACCTTCCTAGAGATATTATGAAAGAGGTCATTTTAAATATATTGACATATTTGTGGCTATTTTTGAAATGGAAACCACTATCAATACTTATGAAGTAAGGTTTTTTAAAAAGAAAATTATGGGTTTGGAAATTTTATAATAAAAAGTAAATAGTGTGAAGTCCATGAAACTTGACAAAATAGTGTTTTTTCATGAATACATGAGAACTCACTTGTATATTTAAATGTTGTGCATATCGCTATAAAAATCTACACTAAATTAATAGATCAGACTCCAGTCTTCTGCAATAAGTTCTATTTCTATACTTCATATAAACAAACAAACCAATAACTTGCCATTCTCAAAGTAGAATTCAGTATTCTTTATACTAATTATAGCCTTCCTTCAGCAAACAGTTTGTAAATGCAGTATCTAAATTCAGGGTCATTGGACATTAAAAAAAAA
>RCUC01063775.1:0-11294 GCA_003697995.1 Taxidea taxus jeffersonii
TCTCACTATCTCTCTCTCTCAAATAAGTGCATAAAATCTTAAAAAAATAAACTCCATAAGCCCCCAGTGTGACTACAGGCCATAATAGTGTTTTAGGTCACCAGTAATTGTCAGCTAAAGGCAATATATACAGCAATATCCAAATGTCTCATTATTCCCTTTTTTTCCAATGCACAGTCACCCTAGCAAATGGTTCTATGTCCCTTTGTAGAAGGCTGGGGAGGAATGTAGAATTCTTCTAGCTATACAGCAGGATGCTTCTTCAAGTGGCACGATCACTCCTTTAATTCAAGATGCTCTCTAAGTGAACTAAGTGAAGTCTGAAATTGTGTGTAGGCCTGCAACTTGTTATTGTGGTGATTCAAGTCAGAACTCTGTTCATCAGATCTAGAGATTTTCAGAAATTTGGGGAATGCTAAATCCCTCTGAGGGTCAGAATATCCTGATCATGCTTCCTCCCTGCTGCCCAGGACAGAGAACAGGGCTTACTGTGTCTTTGTTGAGTACGAGCCATTCCTCCTAATCCCTATAGCTTTTGTCAAGTCTACCTTCAGCCCTAAATTTATTCTGGCTTTTTCCCTGTTTTCTTGTGTTTCTGACTGTTACACACTATGAAAAATATATGTTCACATCTATTCATGCAAACACACAAACACATGCACACAGATATGACTGATGAACTTACATTAAAGAATTATGAGCTGTTATGCCTAGAAGAGTAATTTCCACAGTTTTCTTAATATTTTTTCATTTTAGTTCCCACAAAATTAGAGATTCCTTTGAAATGCAAATCAACTCCTCACAAAAATTAATTGTGATGGAAGACCCTCAACATGGCTTAAGGATAGAAAATATACTGTTTCCTGAAACTGAACTATAGGAAGGACAAGTATACAACTTAATCTCAAGTATAGCGAGAACTATAATTTATACCGCAATTCAAGACTTTGTCTCCACTGCTGTTTTTATTTCTCTCTGAATACTGACTTAATTCTCCCTCATTAGCTTTCTCAATTTTGGTCATTATGATGGTCATCAGCATATATAAGAATCATATATTTGCACTTTTAGCTCTGGAGAGTATAAGCAGGGCCAAGAGAGCAAGATAATAAAACAGGAAGCTCATTTCTGGAATATATTAATGATGCAGAATTGAGAATATTCTTCCTAATGCATGCTGTTCTGTATCAGAGAGGAACAGACCAAGAAAATAATAAGCACTACACATAAGAAAGACCTAATACTCAAATGTTTCAGAATTTCATATATATCACCAAAATGAGATTGAGCAAAACATGATTTATGCTTGTAATAAGATACATATGAACTGTAAAATAAATGTTATGTATAGGTGTATAAATATATACATGCATATGTGTATATACATGCATATATGCATGCAAGTAGACAGAGAGTTGTATTTAAATTTAGTAAGGGAAACAATCATATACAAAGAAAGAATGAACTACTTTAAAACAAGATGTAAACCCAAATTACCGAATTACCAAGAAAAAAAGCTGGGGGCATCATGTTGCCTGATTTCAAGCTATATTACAAAGCTGTAGTCACCAAGAGAGCATGGTATTGGCACCAAAATAGACATATAGATCAATGGAACAGCATGGAGAGCCCAGATATGGACTCTCAACTCTATGGTCAACTAATCTTTGACAAAGAAGGAAAAAAAATCTAAAGGAAAAAAGAGTCTCTTCAATAAAAGGTGCTGGGAAAATTGGACAGCTATGAATGAATGAAGCTAAGAATGAAATCGACCATTCTCTTACACCATACACAAACACAAACTAAATGGATGAAAGACCCCAATGTGAGACAGGGATCCATCAAAATCCTGGAGAACATAGGCAGTAACCTCTTTGACATTGGCCACAGCAACTTCTTTCAAGACATTTCTCCAAAGGCAAGGGAAACAAAACCAAAAATGAACTTCTGGGACTTCATCAAGATAAAAACCTTCTGCACAGCAAAGGAAACAGTCAACAAAACTAAGAGGCAGCCTATGGAATGGAAGATATTTGCAAATGGCACTACAGATAAAGGGCTGGTAGCCAAGATTTATAAAGAACTTCTCAAACTCAACACCCAAAAAACAAATAATCAAGTCAAAAAATGGGTAGAAGACATGAACAGACACTTCTCAAAAAACAAACAAACAAACAAACATACATACAAATGTCTAACAAACATGTGAAAAAGTGTTCAACATCATTAGCCATCAAGGAAATATAAATCAAAACCACAATGGGATACCACCTTATACCAGTCAGAATAGCAAAAATTAACAAGGCAGGAAATAAAAAATGTCGACGAGGATGTGGCGTAAAGGGAAACCCTCTTACACTGTTGGTGGGAATGGAAATTGGTGCAGCCACTCTGGAAAACAGTGTGGAAGTTCCTCAGAAAGTTAAAAATAGTTACCCTATGGCCTAGCAATTGTACTACTAGGTATCTACCCCAAAGATACAGATGAAGTGAAAAGAAGGGGCACATACACCCCAATGTTCATAGCAGCAATGTCCACAATAGCCAAACTGTGGAAAGAACTGAGATGCCCTTCCACAGATGAATGGATAAAGAAGATGTGGTTCATATATACAGTGGAATATTACTCAGTCATCAGAAAGGATGAATACCCACCATCTGGATCAACATGGATGGAACTGGAGGGGATTATGCTAAGTGAAATAAGTCAAGCAGAGAAAGACAATTATCATATGGTTTCACTCATATATGGAACATAAGGAATAGCATGGAAGACATTAGGGGAAGGAAGGGAAAACTTAAGAGAGGGAAATCAGAGAGGGAGACAAACCATGAGAGACCATGGACTCCAGGAAACAATCTGAGGGAAACTAATGAAGTACTGTATAGTATAAGTATAAAGTACTCTGTGTGTGTGTGTGTGTGTGTGTGTGTGTGTGTGTGTTTATACACATATATAAAGTGCTGTGAAACATAATAAAAAATAAATATAAAATAAATAAATAAATAAATAAATAAGATGTATATATTTGTTACTTCTGTTTAACTCAATTAACTAAGGAAAAATCACCCAGCAAAATAAATGAACCAAATTTGAAACATTAAAAGCTTCAAATGTATCTTTTTTTAATTACATCAGTTGATTAAGATGTCCTGAAAACTAAATTGGAAAACTTACCCACATTCATATTGTAACACAGGATTGTAAACTGACATTAAATATGTGTATGTACATATAAACATTATAGGTAGATAATAGAAGATAGACGATAAATAAAAAGGGAAAACATTATTTACAGGGAATCACAGAGCATTTCATATATGCAATATATGAAAATATATAAAACATTTCATATATGCAATAGTTTAGTATGTGATTGTTAAACATTTTGAACCCAAATCTACAGGTCTATACTACATACTACACTCTGGCTATGCAATAAAGTATGCTGTGTATTAGAATTTGTGTTGAGTGTAGCAATCAGTTCAAGCTGCCACTTGACTTGAAAAAGTGTCTTTGGACTTTGACCTGACCATGTCTCCTACTGGATTAAAGACCTTGTCATAGGGATCTGATGCACAAAATAATGACCATGATACGAATTGATTAAGGACTTGCATTTATGACTAATCATTTTTAGCTCCAAGTAACCTGATACTCATTCAGTGGGATATTTTAGATTTTTGTCACACAAAGATAGGACAAAGTAGGGAATATGTAATTAGAGAAATTTTATTCAAAGTAGAACTACCTGGCCTTTCCTAAATGAAAATAATCTAGATTTTATAGCTAAATTTTACTACCCATGTTAGCTATACCGTATAAGAGAGTGGACTATCAATTTTATGGTTTAGATGTAATTGTTGCTTTTCTCTCTGTTCAGATATGCTTACAAGGCTCTTCTATTTTTTGCCATGACCCATCATAGTCAGAGTTGCCTTGCCTGATATTCGTGATCTATGAAATTATGTTCAACAAGAGAATATGACAGCTGGACCACTTGCTAACAACTCCAAAGCCAAGCCGAGAGTGTCAGGCCAGCTCCCAGCTGTCTGGGTTGTTTTCCTACGGAAATTTAGATATGTAAAACTTAATTATAGGATTGTAAAAGTAGAATAAAAAGTAAAGATGACATTTGAGTTGTAAATCTAGCACATCAGCTGGATTCACTTAACGCATTTACCTATATCTAGCAAAGAAATTCACAAAGGTATGGAATTATGGAAATATTTGTGAGCTCTGCTCTGGTTATGACAATTACTTCAATTGTATTACCAAGTAAACATTTTATCTGAGATAGTTACATGCTGTAGAATACTATATTAAAATATTGTCTTTTATTACATATTAGTCATATCTTCCATTCAATATTTTCAGTTTTTCAAAGGTAGTGACTATTCCATATCCCCTACATACTACCCACTCAATGACAGTTAGTGTTGATGTGAATAAACACTTAAGTGGTTGGTTAGAGAGTGGAAAATATAAATGGATTAAAAGGAGAAGTGGCTTCTTCAAACGACCGTAATTCATAAAACTAGTTGTCACTAGCTTCAAGAAATCATTTTCTTTTGAAATAGATTGAAAATGCAATTTATGGAATATATTATTTTATCTCCCTCCTCTTTGAAAGCCTACCTTCAATAACTCTCTGAGCTGCAACTGGAGATGATGACTTTTTCAGGTGTTTCCAAATGTCTCTGAAAATTTAATGATAACAGTGATACTCAGACATTCAGCTTTAATAAGCACTTGCACATTGACCTTCTCTGATTCCTACAATTGCTACCCAGCTGTAGTGTTTCCTATTAAAAAGTAATTAGATTACCTCAAACTCAGATATAGATTACCTCAAACTCCTAGAAAGTTGCTAAGTATAAGATGGTTCAGAATGTTCTGAAACTTTATTTTATATTAGAAACACCTGGAAGGCTTGTAAACACAGTTTGCTGGACCCACCTCTATAGTTTTTGCTTCAATTGGTTCCCAGATGACATAAACAGTGTTGCTCTGGGTTTCCACATTTTTAGAAATATTAATTTACATCAACAAATTTATATAGAGAACTACTGATTTAAATATTGTGGTAGGTAGAATAATGGTCCCCAAAAGATGTACACATCCTAATCTCCTGAAGCTGTGAATGTATCACCTTCCATAGTAGATGAGACTTTTTAGATGTGGTTAAAGCTTAAGGGCCTTGAGGAGGGAGAAGGACTGTAGGTTATGGAGGAGAATCCAATATAATCACATGGGTCTTTAAAAGTGGTGAACCTTCCCAGCTGTATTAGAGAAAAGGAGATGTGACCATAAAAGAATGGTCACAGAGATGAAAGGACACTGCCTTACAAGGGGGAAAGGTGCCAAGGAGTATAGGCAGCCTCTAGGAGCTGGAGAAGACAGATTTTAATACACATGCCCCAGAAAGAAACTGAGCCTGCCCAACACCTTGAGTTTAGCCTGGTAAGACCCATGTAAGACTGACCTACAGAACTATAGGATAATAAATTCCTCTTCCAAGCCACTAAATTTGTGGTAATTTGCTACAGCAACAATAGAAAATGAATATAGGTATTGAAAAATTCTATCACCCAGAATTACGCATCCCTATCTGTTCTTCTCTGACCTTTCACATGCCACAAAAACAAAAACAAAAACAAAAATATTCATAGCCATTGTAGTAGCAATAGCTCTAAACCGACATCAGAAAACCAGAATTTATGTACCACTTACTATCTGTATTGTTTTAGGCAAGTACCTTCCATTTAACTGAAAAACATTTGAGACCATCCTATGAAAAAGGCTTTTGCTACATATTAAGACAGAAAACCAAGCCACATAGTGCTGCTATCTTTAAGGGGCTTTAATGTTGGAGACAAAGCAGGATATCAAGACACAAAACAGTGTGAAATGACCTAGATACCAAAATGATCTAGATATTGATATTCAGAATTGTGATATGAAAGCCCAGAGGGCATTTCAACTTTTCTGATTCCAAAGTTTTTTCACACAAAATCACAGTTTTCACAAAAAAAGATCTAATATTTACTGAGGGCTTGTCCGAGCTATCAGGTGTTTAAGTGACCTAAGCTGAAAATAACTATCAAGCCTTTATTCACTAACTGCAATAGTATAAGCAAGACACCAAAACCGAATATAGTACTGGCGTCTCCCTATTACATCTCCCCCAGAGAGTGGCCTCAGTGATAGCATGTGATATGTGGTGCAGCTGAGGGAAACTGTGGACAAAAGCGGCGGATGTGTTATGGACCCAAATGATTTGGGCACGGGAGAAAGGACTAGGAGTGTTAAAGTACTGAGTCAGCTTAGTTAAGGCCCCAGAAAAGGACATCTTGGTGGAGGGACCTGAGAAGTACCTCAGCACAGCCCCCTGCCACCAAGTAGGGGGCCTCCAAATGCAGATGTAGATACGTGTCAGAGCATGGCTGGCCGGAGGTGGGGAAGGGGCTGAGTCCTTGAATACAGCTTCCCCCAAAGACTGCAGTGCTCTGGCCATGCACCAAGTCCCGACTGAGAACGGCAGCTTCCACTGTGAAGCATGACAGGCCAATCTCTGCATTCACCAATGGTGAGGCCTTAAAGCAGGGATTTCAGCCTAATATGTCCTAAACATACAGACCAGTGCTATCCAAAAGAAATATAATGTGAGCCACCTATTTAATTTTAGATTTTATACTGGCCATGTAAAAAAAAAAAGAAACTGGTAAAATCTCTTTTAATATGGCTTATTTAAACCAATGTAGTCAAAACATTATTTCCAAGTATATTTAATATCAAAATATTTTAAATTATTAAAAACTAGTAATGGAATATATTATACTCTTCTTTCTCCAATACTAAGTTTTCAAACTCTGGTGTGTAGGTATACTTCTAGAACATTTTAACTGGGACCAACTACACTTCAAGGGTTTAGCTGTCATATATGGCTCTGGCTGTTATACTGGACAGGGCAGATATAGGGCCTTTTCTGAGTA
This sequence comes from Taxidea taxus jeffersonii, assembly GCA_003697995.1. NCBI lineage: Eukaryota > Metazoa > Chordata > Mammalia > Carnivora > Mustelidae > Taxidea > Taxidea taxus. The sequence continues at coordinate 6,997 of RCUC01063775.1, forward strand.
CTTTGAAAAAACGCATAAAGGTATAGTTTAACATCTTCTAGTCCTGGCTTTGAGTTTCAACTCCCTGACTCTTTATTAGTCCTGTGGACACAAGCAAAATCCTTAACTTCCTTGAGCTCATATATTTAAAGTTCCTAGTCAAGACTGATACATCCTTGGGACTCAAAACACATCAGTTCCCTTTAACTCAAATTTCCTTTCCTTTACACAAATTGTCTTAAATTGAAGAGGACCATCTTTAATGAGCTAAAACATATTAACTTCTTGGTGAGGGTTCAGAAACAGCTAACACAGCAGATGTGAAACTGCTATTTTCATAAAGGCCTGCTTACCACGCTGGCCCTTGTCTGGTATCTGGGGACTCAGATTTTGACCTGTTCCCTAACTAATTAAAGGTAAATCACTGCGCGTAGACTGTACAAATAATGTGATTTATGGTTACACACGTTTTTCTTCTTGGAATCTGGAATTTGGAACATACTAGGGACAGGGTCTTTATGTGCCTAGCACAATAAAACCTTGGGTGCTCAGTATCTAATGAACTTCCTTGGTAAGAACAACTGCATACATTTTATTGCACTTTTGCTGCTGAAGAAAGGGTCATACTTAATTTGCCCCATCACAGGAAGAAGAAAACCTATATGTGGATTGCTACACATCCTCTGTCCTATGTCTCTTCTTCTTGCTAATCTTTTTGTATATCTTTTCACTAAAATACACTTTAGCTCTGAGTCCACCTAGTGAATCCCAAACTGAACCATGAGGATGGAGTTGGGGACCTCTGAAATGGAGCATTCTAAACACTAAATAAATTTGTATTTGAGTTTAAATCTAACAAAACTATTTCCACTTGAATAATGTATTAGAGCTTGGAGGTCAGGCAAAATTAAATGAGTAAAAGATAATTTCTATGTAAACAATTTAGAAAACGGGGCTTACGAGTGCTTCTGGCAGAATATCTGGAAGCCTTAGGAGTTCCCTCAATGGACCTTCCATGAGAGATTGTGATTTGGTTCAAAACTACTCAGGTCCACCGGCTGAGAAAGAAAATCAAATTTCTTTCTGGACTCTGATATGACTCTGATAATAGGTTCACGAAGGTGGTTTTTGTTTTTGTTTTAAAGTAGGCTCCATGCCCAAATGGGACTTGAGCTCATGGCCCTGAGATCAAGAGTCACATACTCTACCAACTTAGCCAGCCAGGTCTCCCCTGAAGGTTATTAAAGTAGCTAAACTTAGATCATCACAGTAGATTTACATTTAAAAGTCTCATAAAAGTAGCAGCAGCAAATAGCAGTGTTAGGTATGGAGAAGTGCCCTCGACACACTGCTGACCCTTGCCATGGTGGGCATTCATTGAAGGGAACTGCCTAGAACTGGGACTATGCCTCCAAGTCTCCCTTGTATCCTGGTAAGAGCATATAACTATTTCCTAAAAGAAAATGGATGGAAATGGTGTGGCACATCCAGGTCTGATGTTCTAAGAAGGAGATTTCCTCCATAACCTCCTGACTTGTCACCTAAATAGAAGCAGAAGACTCCAAGATCACAGAGGATGGCAAAACCAAAAATTGAAATAGCCCATTCTTTGAACTGTGTCACAGGACATTCCACTGACCACAAACATCCACCTTGTGCTTCTACATGATAAGAAATAAATGGTCATTGTTTGAAAATTCTAAAATTATATATATATACGTGTGTGTGTGTATATATATATATATATATATATATATATATATATACATCCACATATCCATATATCAACCACAGGATGATCTCAGAATATAGAAAAATAACTGCCTTACAAACTTCTTCTGTTTGATCTTAACAAACAAATATACTTTGACAAAATTTTATTTCCAGAAGATCCTGTTACCTGTGGACAAATCACTGCCTTGACAAGACAATGATGGGAGCACTCTCTATGGTGATCAAATTCACTAAAGGGCAAAATGCTGTGCAGTTCAGTCCCAGATCAGAGCTGCACTTAAAGAATCTGAGACCAAACAAGAATATCCAATATTTAACCTAAGTTCTTCCATAAACAATAAGGGGTTTTAAAACAGACCCACTACAACTCTCAGTACCGATGCCCACCTAATAACTAGTCCCATACAATCTCTACAAGTTCATTCTCTCCCTCATACTCTCAAAGAATTATCTCTCATGTTCTCTTGGTATTCTGTCTCAATATCTTTATTCCTTCATCTCCCCCCACTCCTGTACCAAACCATATCAGCAGAAATGTGAACCCCTTGAGCATTACAATTTTAAAAAGACATCTGTTATATAGAATATATCATTCTGTAACAGATTTTACACATGCAATGAATTATATTTCATTTGCCAAACTGACATATATTTATTTTATTTCCATATTTCCGCAACAAGAATTTTAGTCATTTCTAGGGCTCTTCTGAAGAGTTTGAAAAGCAAAAACTGTCTCTATCTATAAATACCACAAAATATTAATAATGTATGAGATTATGCATTACAAGTTTCAATATATTCTTAGTCTTTTTTGGCAATGTTTTTGCCTTAAGTATCTGTTAATTACCAGTACAATATTATCCACTAAATGTATTACTATGAGTTGAACTCAACATATCAACTCATTGAATTACTAAGAGGATATGGTCTGAGTTTTATTTATTTTGTTTGTTGAAAGCATACAATATTAAATTTTGTATTTGCAGCTAAATACTAATGATATGACATGTATTTCTTACCTAATAACACTTCTACCAGGTAAAATTATTTTTACTAGTTGGAATTTTTAATTAATGGCTATCAATGATTTATTTTTTTATTTGAATATAGTTGACATACAATGTTACATTACTTTTGAGAAGTACAAAATTGTAATTGGACAAATTTATGGACTACGCTCACTATAAGTGTACCTACCGTCTGCATTAATGATCTTTTAAAAAACATCACTGAAGGAATTTTTTTATTATAGTTCCAAAGAGTCAAAATGGGCAATATTCAGACTGGGTTGACTTTTGTGAATATGTAAATCTATGAAAGTTTCGGAATGACAACTCTAGAATAATGTTAAGTTTATCTATAGCAGAGTTGAAATTGTGCCAGAGAGGTTTCAGGATCTCCTTTTGCTTTTTTTTCCAGTATTTCTTCCAACATATGAAAAATATGTAGGATAGAATAAATAACCCTTTAAGAATTTTTCTTCTACTTGAAACAAAGAAAATTATCTTAAAAGGTCTTAGAAAATGTAATTCTTTTTTTTTAAGATTTTATTTATTATTTGATAGAGAGAGACATATCGAGAGAGGGAACACAAGCAGGGGGAGTGGGAGAGGGAGAAGCAGGCTTCCCTCTGAGCAGGGAGCCGGATGCGGGGCTTGATCCCAGGATCATGCCTTGAGCTGAAGGCAGACACTCAACAACTGAGCCACCCAGGCGTCCCAGAAAATAAAATTCTTTTTTACATTTACTCTCCACTTTTGTAATACCTAAATGAGAAAGAGAATACATGCTTGACAGCAGTGAAGGTCAGGTATTGGGAGATTTGAGTTTCCAGAATAAATTCTAGTTTGGAAGATCCAAGAACTTCCAATTTTTAAAACAATATATTAAAAGATTTTCTAGTGGTGCCTGGGTGGCTCAGTGGTTTAAGCCTCTGCCTTCAGCTCAGGTCATGATCTCAGGGTCCTGGGATTGAGCCCCACATTGGGCTCTCTGCTTGGCAGGGAGCCTGCTTCCCCCTCTCTCTTTGCCTGCCTCTCTGCCTACTTGTGATATCTCTCTGTCAAATAAATAAACAAAATCTTAAAAAAAATAAAAGATCTTCTAGAATTTAGGTGAAATATGCAGTGTAAATTTCTAAACAAAATCAAACCACCCTACCGTGATTTATATTGCTCTGAATGATACATTAGGATTACTATTGTTTTTGATATAGAACCAACCTTCCAGAAGCTTTATAATAACTACTAGAAGTCAGTTTTATTCTGTTGCATTATTAATCCTTCCACTTTCTTCTAAATTATTATTGTAATCTCTATATAAACTCTGCTTTTCTCTTTGTGTAACAAAATCAAGTTCTGCATTCCAAAATGAACACTTGTCCGATCAGGCAGAATAATTGGTATTGTTTCCCCACTTTTGATCTTTGTTACTGGTGTGAATCCAGAACTGGTTGGTTTAACACTGTAGCACTGTACTGCAAGGCTCTTTTCATGAGTCATCATGGTTTGAGAGTAATTTGCACGGAAAACACAAAAAGTACTATGTAGCAGGTAACTGATTTATCATTTAGCTTATTGTCACAC
>RCUC01063778.1:0-21638 GCA_003697995.1 Taxidea taxus jeffersonii
TCTTGAACCGTTGTTTTGAAGAGAGGCACATGATGCTGTTGGCAAGGGGAAGGGTGGGATGCCTGGTCTGGAGCCCTCAGGTTTCCAAGAGGAAGAGGCATTGAACCAAGGCTGAATAAAAAGCCCCAGTGAGAGCCCAGGGGGAGCTAGGTGCAGGCAGGGTTGGGGAGTGCCTTCCAGCAGAGCCAAGGTCCTATCTCTTTTGTTCTCTGCTCTGTGTTCAGCTCCTGGCACAGGGCTGGTGTCTGGTATATGTTCAGTAAATAAAAATTAAGTGAATGAAGGCCAGCAGTGAGTGCAGAGACAGTAGATTGACATGAGGCTGGAGAAGCTGGCAGGAACCAGACCTCACAGAGACTTGTAGCTAAAGAGACCTTATATATGGGTTGTTGTGGAAATCAGGACAAAAGGGGGTGGTGTTATTAATAGTTATGTTTGGACACTAGGGCATGAAATGAGACTAACAGGCGAACTAGGGTGTATGGCTAGCCTCTTATAGGCCACTGTAAGGAATTTATTTATTTTTAAAAAGATTTTGTTTATTTATTTAACAGACAGATCACAAGTAGGCAGAGAGGCAGGTGGGGGGGGGAGCAGGCTCCCTGCTGAGCAGAGAGCCCAACGTGGGACTCGATCCCAGAGCCTTGAGATCATGACCTGAGCTGAAGGCAGAGGCTTTAACCCACTGAGCCACCCAGGCACCCCCACTGTAAGGAATTTAGCCTTTTTTTTTTGAGAGCTGAAGGCCTTTCAGGTTTTCGGCTTGAGTGGAGGGGTGAAGGCAGGGCCAGACTTGATCACTCTGGCAACAGTCTGGTAGCAGGTTGAAGGTGAACTGACTCGGGGTAATGGAGGACTGGAAGAGTTAAAGGCCAGGCAGAAGGAAGCAGTGGCTTGAACTGGAGGCAGGATGGTGGGAGGCTGGGGAAGGACACATGATGTGGTGATGGGTTGCACATGGCTGGTCAGGAAAGGGAGGCGACAGGGCCTCAGAACTGGATAGATGTTGGGGGCTGCTGGTTGAGCCAGAACAGGGAAAAGGAGCAGGTCTGGGGGAGATTGTATCATTTTGGACAGGCAGAGAACTCAAGGTGTAAACTTAAGAACTTTCGTTATTTGGCTTGTGAATTCCCAAACTAGGAGGTAGTAATGCAACTTGACTAATGTGGCATGTGCTCGCCCCCCTACCTCTTCACACTACCCCTGCCCTTCCCACCTGTCTGTTCACTACTCACTTATGCCTGAAATTTGATGAGCCAAAAACAAAGCCTTTTCTTCGTTAGAACTGTTTAAAAAGCAAACATGGGGTTAAGCCTGCAAAGCAAAGTGAAGCGTTTGTGAGGGAGAGGAGGTTGGGGAATGCTTGGATTAGAAAAGCTGAAAGACCCTGAGCTGGAAAAGGACTACTGGAGAGGAAGAACTTGGAGACACTCGTGAGGGAGAAAAGGATCACAGAATTGAGACTCCAGCATAGGGGTCTGAAAAGCTTGGGTACTACAAGTGAACGTGAATCAGAATTTAGGATGGCTCTTACAGTTCCTTTCAGTTGCAGACTTCTAATGTACTATTTATATAATATTTGCTCTTTGGAGATCTTTAATAGACCCTCTTGTTTTTGGAGTGGGAAGAGTTTTGTGGCTGGTATGACTAGGGAGAGAGGATAACTTTAAAATGTGTTGGTTGGGTTGCAGTAAGCAATAGTTCTCCATCATCAGTTGGAAATATTGGAATGATTCGGTCTCGCAGCTGCCTGTTAATTCATTCCAGAAAACGGAAAGGCAAAGGGGCTGGTCTTTGCTTGTGATATACTCAGAAGCCAGCAGTTCTGCAACCCATTGCCTGGGTCTGACTCACTTGGCAGGTGATACCTGGCTTGGAGGTAACTGTCACAGCTTGAAGGCATGCCCGAGGGGTGCCATTGCCCTCTTCTGGTAAGGGGCTCCTGCTACAAGTGTGCGGAGTTTTACAGAGCGGGAGAATTCAGGCTCGTTTTTCACTTATGGTCAACCGTGCTGTGCCAGCTGGCATGAATCCCTCTAGTGAAATGAGTGTTTGGTTTGAAATGTTGTAATGTGTACTCAGACCATGGAACCATGGGAGGGGCTAACCTTATTTACAGTTTTGGCTTGTGGGGGCTACCTTAGATATCCATATCATTTTCCACAGTTGGGCCACTTTCTCTTTGGCAAAAAAGATTCATTTCAGCCTCTTTTCTGCCTATGAAACCCTGTCTGACTGCTTCATTAGCTAACACATGTGTGAATTTGCATCATCAATAATGGCAGCAAATGCAAGGGATATGGTTTTAATAAAATTTTAGTATCTAATATCTCCGAAGCATTAGGGCACAGAACATTATAGGCCTGGGATAAACAATTCCTATTCAGTAGGGTTTTTGTAGCATTTCTTGGTGACATATTTACAAAATTTATCATCTAGAGATGAGTTTATGTTACATGGTAAAACTTAAGAATATATTAATACAACTCTATTGGGAAGGGGCAATGAGAAGTTGGGGTTACTGTGACGATTTATGCAACAGCTAAAGGACAGTTCCTGTTGTCCAGTTGCTGCTTATTCTTCTCTGATCTGTCTTTGAGTGGCATCCTCTCTTTCTGTCCCCAACAGAAGGTGAGCGGTCAGATGAACTCAATGGGCTTTGCTGTTTAAAGGAACCCTGTCGTGACTCCCTAGAATGGAAATATTATTTTGTGAGGCATTTAAGCATGTCCTTAGCATATCCCCTTTTAAAATTTAGGTTTTCCAGTAACCCATTAAGAAGCTCTTCAGCATTTAAAATCTCAGAGTGTCACAAATAAAAGCTAGCACCCATACTTGTTTTGGTCACTAAGATCTAAACACAATGATATTGTTCTTTTTAAGCTGTAGCAATCTGATATTTATAGTTCTGTTGGTCAGTGTAATTTTTCTAGAAATTCAGTAGTCACAGGACAGGCATCTAATAGTCACAATCTCATTATGATATGAATGATGTATGAGAAAAGTCCTTAAGTACTACCCTATCCACCACTGTGCAAAGACCCGAATGCAAATTTCCCAGAGTAAAAATGGTTAGATAATTGTCTGTCAAGAGAATTGGCAGTACTCATTTAGATTTTTGTAAAACTAAGGATATAGTCTGTTTCTTAAAATATCTGTTCACCTGCATTTATCCTTTTTTGTTTCTTTTTTCTCTTTCTCTCATTCATTCATTCATTGGTTTAGGTCTTGTTAAACGTTAATAATGATACAAGAGTGCTTCGTAGAGTGGGGCCATCTCTCAGTTGGTCAGGTGATGAATCATGAAGTTGAACTATTTTACCAAATTAAACCTTTAACCCTATATATTAAAAAAGCCCCTACTGACAAAGTCTGGCAAGGTCAAAACTAAGAGGACCCTCTTTTTCTAGATAGTTATCAAGATGAGCAGCAACCTCAGCCCTCTCTTCTGGCTGGGCATTTTGTAGGACTTCTTTGACTCTGGACCATTCACCCCTCTCTCTCTTCCTCCTCTTAGCTGGCTTCAGGTCCTGGCAAATTCTCCAATGCCTAAGAGGTTAGCTGGCTGTATATAGTAATTTCTAGAACAGGGTTTCTCTGGTTGGAGACTAATGACGATATGGACCAGGTGATTCTTTGTTGTGGGTTATTCTGTGCATTATATAATGTTAGCAGCTTTTCTGTCCTCTCTCCCACTTAGGTGCCAATTGTAACAACCATAAATGTTTCCAGACATTGCACATTGGGGGTGGACAGGTGGTGGAAGATGGTGATTTTGCCCGAGAACCATATTTCTGCATTATGAATGATATATTCCTTCTTCATTAGCCTTATTACTTGGAGGTACACCACACTGCCACACTTAATCAGTAGGTACTGATGTAGGACACACGGTGTATTTTGGCCAGGAGGTTCCTTAATTTGAGGAATTCAGGGTGGGAAATAGGTTTCCTGTTGAGGGCTAATGCCCAAGGCAGAGTTAATCAAGAGGTACATACCAAAAATAATTTGATTTAGCTTCTTTCTTCTCACCAAGAAAAATATTTAGTTCCCTTTTTTATTAAACTAGGAGCAGGCATCATAAAACTATTTCATAAGAATAACTAACTCTATACTTGTCATATTAAGGCAGAGATAATGAGGGAAGACTAGAAGCGGGCAAATGTGTAGAGATGAGGAAACAGAATTTGATTTGCAAAGAAGGAAAGTGAATTTGAGGAGAAGAGAAAAATTGAAGGAAGGAAGACGTTAGATGATTTTGAATGTTTAAGAATCATTCTGTGCTATTCATCTTGTTGAAGGGTTCTCATTTCAAAATTTATTCATTCATTACCCACAGTATTTTCAGGGGATTAGCAGACTTACCAGTGTTCACAGATCTTTAGTTGCTGTGATTAGTAAATCTTCAGAGAGTTCTTAGAGAATGAGAGAGAGAGAGAGAATGAGAATGTGTGGTTTGCTGGTACAAGGAAAATTATTATACTTCTGTTTGTGGTGGAAAAAAATGACCAGTGAAATATCATCACGGAGGGTAAATGGAATCCAGCAGATGCCAGGGTCTGCCTCCCTGTCTCTAGTTTGTAAGAGTGTGTGTAATCTCCAGGTTGAGATAGTTTGAAGGTGATCTTTTCTGCCATTGTTCTCAACCCAGCTACCGTATTACATCAAATAGGGAGCCTTCAAAATATACTGGTACCTAGGCCCCATATTGAGAGAATCTATTTAATTGGTCTGGGGTGGAATTGGGACATCTTTACAAAATTCCCCAAGTGATTGTCAGGTGCCGCCAGGGTTGCAAACCCCTATTTCTAGACCAGTGATTCTCACTGTATGGTCTCCAGACCAGCAGCATCGGCATCTCCATCACCCATGAGTCTGTTAGAAATGCAAATTCTTGGGGGGACCTGGGTGGCTCAGTGGGTTAAAACCTCTGCCTTCGGCTCGGGTTATGATCTCGGGGTCCTGGGATCCAGCCCCACATCAGGCTCTCTGCTCAGCAGGGAGCCTGCTTCCTCCTCTCTCTCTGCCTGACTCTCTGCCTACTTGTGATCTCTCTCTCTGTCAAATAAATAAATAAAAATCTTAAAAAAAAAAAAAAAGAAATGCAAATTCTTGGTCCCACCTCAGGCCTACGAAATCCGAAAACTCTAGGGATGAGCCTTTGCAGTCTGCGTTTTTGAATCACCCCTGGTGAATTGGATGCATGCTCGGTTTTAAGAGACAGTGTTTCAGGCAGTGGGTAGTGGTGCTTGGAAGACACCGAATCCTGAGAATCGAGGGTGTATATATATAATAGTGCATGTTGGAGATACTGCTGTAAGGTCAACGCTACTGTCTTCAGAGTTCAGTCGCCTCAGGAGACTTTTCACTCATCCAAGGAGGAATGCCTGGGAGCTGTAACTTTCCATTGAGAGCCTTCACAGGGCTTAATTGCTAATGTGTAGGTCGCAGCTGATACTGAGTTGTGCCTCCCACTTGTTCCAACGAAGCTTTCAACCTCACTCTCAATATTCTTAATTAATGATCTTCAGCTTCTGAAGCCATTTCATCAGTGGATCTCCTGTCCCAGCACGTTTCCCCTGTGAGCAGTCCTTGAAGAGGGTGTTATTCCCAGCAGTCAATTAGAAAAGGAAAGTAGATGGGGCTCTAAACAAGTCCTGTGACCAATTAACCACCTCCCTTTATTCCTCTTTGTAGTTCTTTAAAAATGGGTCAGGGGTAGAAAAAAGTCCGGCTCTCACCAGCAGACCTCGCCTGTGTTTGTCTAACTTTTTTCTATTCCACTTGGTATTTCAATTTCCTGCCTTAGGCATGAATTGGTTGAAAATTCCCTTTGAACTCTTGCTCATTTTGTAGAAACTTGATGAAGTAGTGATGAGAGTAGTTAGGGGATTGTGTCCTGAGCTCTGAGAAGCAGAGCAGGGTAGGAAGGGAAATTCAGCATCAAACTTTAAAGGTTCATTCTTGGTGAAAGCCAGGGGCTTAGGAACAATTATTGTGGCTGCGATAATAATTTTAAGAATTCTCCTTGAATCCTGTTCTGTGATTGGATAGAGCAAGGTCACAGGGAAAGGGATGAGAGGTGAAGGGAAACTTAAAACTTCTTAATCCTCTAATTGGCAGTAACAATTTTTATTGCTTCATTTTCTGTTTACAAGGAAAACACCCTTACATAAAATAGTTCTATTGGATCAGCACCATCTTTGGTAAAGTTCATAGAAATTTCCCAGGTTAGTCCCTGTCATTCCCTCATGCTGTCCTGTGGAGGCTTCTGGAATTCCCTGCGGGATGGGAATCCCCTTGCATCACTGGGCACTTCCTACTATGGGGTTCCCAATATTGTTTGCTCTTTTGGTTTTATTCTCTCACTGAAATAATAGAACCAGGATTTCTCAACAAGGAGTTGCTTTAGGGAAGTATCTATGCTGTCTAGTACGGTAGCCACTAGTTTATGTGAGCTATGTAAGATAAATTAATCGCAAATAAACCAATTTAAATTAATTAGAATGAAATAAAATTCAAAATTGGCACTAGCATCATTTCAGGCCTTGTGACTTAACGTATCAGCACAGATAAAGAACATTTCTGGGGTGCCTTCCTCAGTTGGAAGAGCATGTGACTCTTGATCTAGGGGTTGTAAGTTTGAACCCTGTGTTGGGTGTAGAGATTACTTAAAAATAAAAATAAAATCTTTTTTGTTTTTAATAAAATCTTAAAGAAATTTTTTTTTCAATCACCAAAGAAAGTTTTTGGGCAGTGTTGGTCAGTTTTGTGACCTTCATTAGTTGAGATACTAAGATTGAGAACAAGGTATCATTATTTGTTAACTACTCCTAGTTTATTCTTTAACTCCTGTTTGTCCTTGTATTGTATTTTCTTCTCTTTGAATTTAATCCTGACAACATCTCAGTGGGAACCCTAACCCCATTTTACAGACAAGAGAGTGAAGATGCAGAGGCTGAAAAACTTGCCCCAGACCATACAACCATAGAAGGTACAGCTAGTGCTGGGCCACTTACTGGCCTGATTCTAAAGTCCAAGCTTTCTTTGTTAAAGTCTCTCCCTCTCTCTCTCTTTTTTAAGATTTTATTTATTTGTCAGAGGGAAAGAGAGAGTGGGCACACAAGTGGGGGACTGGCAGGCAGAGGAAAAAGCAGGCTCCCTGCTGAGCAAGGAGCCTTGAAGGGCTCAGTTCCAGGACTTTGGGGTCATGACCTGAACTGAAGGCAGATGCTTAACCGACTGAGCCACCGGGGCATCCCTGGTAAAGTATCTCTTAAGAAGGTAAGTTCTCTGGCTCTTGAGGTCAGTAAACCCGTATCTTTAGGGGTACACTAAAACACTGCAGACCAGTAACCGATGGTGCTTTGGGTGGTTTAAGTGGCTAATTTTCACTCTTCACAGTTAGACCAGTGACCTGTGATAACAGTTCACGCAGTTATCCATTTCATGTGCTTTATGCTTTGATCTCCTGGGTTGGGTGTTGAGCACACCTCTTCCCATGGCATATCATTTTCCCATCGGAAAAGTCTTGCTCATGTGGTTTTCTCACCTGCTTCTCTATTTCTTAAAGCCCAAGAACTAAAAAGGATTGTTTTTCCACCTTTAAACGTCCTGTTAAGGAGTGCCTGGATGGCTCAGTCAATTAAGTGTCTGCCTTCAGCTCAGGTCATGATCCCAGGATCCTTGGGAGTCAGACTCCCTGCTGAGTGGGGAGTCTGCTTCTCCCTCTGCCTCTGCTGCTCCCCCTGCTTGTGTGCTCTCTCTCTCCCTCTGCCAGTAAATAAAATCTTAAAAAAAAGGTTCTATTAATATTATTTCATCCTTTTTTTAAAAAATGAATTCTAGGGACGCCTGGGTGGCTCAGTTGGTTAAGCGGCTGCCTTCGGCTGAGGTCATGATCCCAGCGTCCTGGGATCGAGTCCCACATCAGGCTCCTTGCTGAGCGGGGAGCCTGCTTCTCCCTCTGCCTCTGCCTGCCAATCTGTCTGCCTGTGCTCTCTCTCTCTAACTAATAAATAAATAAAATCTTTAAAAAAAAAAATGAATTCTACTTTTTTCAGTTTATTATTGTAGTATGATTTTAAGCGTCATTCTTATTCTAATAGTTTGTCTCAGTGTATATATTGAAACTAATTGAACACTAAATACATAAAGCATAGCCATCATAATGTTTATTCTAGCTGCTACTGTTAAATAATCTAAAATGAATTTGCCATCGTTGACTGTTACAGCATTATGTTGCCCACTCATAGGGCTGACTCTTGCTTAAGAGTAGTACCTCTGTGCTTGGATGGTTGGTTTTTTGGAGCCAAAGTTTGGCTGTTACATATACCCTTGTTAAATTCCACTTGGTTAGATTGATCTAATTACTTTCTTTAACTCATCCTCATAACCTGATTGTAAGGGTCTCTGAGTCACTTTTGTGTTTTGGGGTTTTTTTGTGGTTTTTTTGCCAGATCATTTTTGCTACCTCGACTATTCACTATTCTATCCCATGCCATATCATCCACCTTTTTTGTTGACACTGTATCTTCATACCTTCTTCCAAGTCACTTCCAGGAATATGGGTCAAGGAAGAAGTTCTTTATCATCTCCCTCCATGTTGCTCTTTAGCCATTCATGGCTCCTGTGGTTATGGCTGTTGAACTAGTTAGGAAGCCACCTAATCATTGTTTCTTCCACCCCTATTTTTCTGGTTTTACTTTACCGGCATTGATTTGTGTTCATTCATAGGGTCATTCATTAATATTTATTGAGCTCCTGTGTCCCAGGAGGGCCCTTTTGGAAGTAGAATTGTTAGGGCTTTGCTAATAGATTAGGTGTAGACTATGAGAAAAGAGTGGCATTAAAGATGACTCTGTTGTTTTGGACCTGAACAACTGGAGAACAGAGTTGCCATTTACCAAGCCAGCTTTAGCAACACCTGGTAGGAGCAGGTTTGAGGGTAAAATATCAATAGTTTGGTTTTGAGCTTGTTAGGTCGTCGATGCGTTTTTGACATCCAAATGGACATGTCGAGTGTATATATGTGGAGCTTGGGGGTGGTCTGGGCTGGGGCGGGAACTCTAGGTGTCATCAGCATGTGAACTGAAACCTGGACACTGGTGAGGATGTCAGTGCAGACAGGAGAAGTCTAAGGACTGAGCTCTGGTCAGTTTAGATTCAGTGTGATGGGGATGAGCGAGCAGAGGAGACTGGGAAACAGTGGCCAGGAAAGAGGGAGGAGAACTGGGAAAACAGAGTATCCCAGAAGTTAGCGTTTCCAGGGGCATGTGGAAGAACCACTTTCTTAGACAGCTCTGAGAGGTCTAGTAACATGAGGACCAAGAACCAACCATTGAACTTGGCTATGTGAAGGTCATTGGTAATCTTAACAGAAACCATTTTGGTGGAGTGGTCCAGGCAAAAGGACATCAGGGGAAACCGTCTGATGGTTGAGGTTCACACCTGCTTTGTCAGCCGCATTTCACCAGTCATTGAAGTCTGGGAGCCTTGTTAAAGAAGAAAATGAAGTTAGTTTTTCCTACCTTCGGCTTTCTTCCGGATCCCTCAAATCTGTTAGGTATGAAGTTTGTAGTTGCCAAATCTGTCTTTCTCCCACTTTTGTAAATTGCAACGTCATTTGCCTCCCTCTAGGATCTCATTGCCATTGTCTCATCATTTCTGTGGCCATGCTACGTACAGTGCCCAATCTCCTTAGGCCTTAGGACAGCTTCCCTCCAACCCAGTGATCTGACCTCATTTAAAGGACTGAAGTGCACTGTATCACCTCCTGTCTGTGTGGGGCTTACAACCTCCTTTTCTATTTCTGCCGAAGGCTCCATCTCAATCTGACAGATAGGTCATGTCTTCCCGTTGGATCTCTGTCACCATCTTTATCATCCTAAGCCAGAGATGAGTTTTTAAGCTTCTCAGAAAGACATTATTATATCTGTGGTTCTCAAGCCTGGCTACACATCACATTCACCTCTAGAGGGTTTTTATGTTTTCTTTTTAGGGAAAATCATAATTTGAGTGTCTTATAACTCTAAGGTTATTATTTTATCATTGTGATAAAATTGTGATGTTTGTTATTGTGAGTTTTAGAATTGTAATATTTTCACAATTCTGGTGTGTTGCCACCTTCCATTGTTTGATATGGTGAAGCCTGATCAGATTTTTTCCCCCTTCCTTTTTATTGTAACCTCTAAAAATTTCCTCTATCGAATGCCACAGATGGTTTTTAGGGAGACACAGTGATCTACAGCAGTGGTTCTTAAACTTGGTCATCCACCAGAATGTCCTAGAAAACTTGTTTATAAAACACAGGGCATCCTGAAAATTCCCCAATGGCTGGGTCTGAATTTGCATAGCAGATGAGCTTCAGCAGATTCTGATGCTGCTGGTACTTTGAGAGCCAGGGCTCTCTGTCTAGGCTCCAGTGGGTAAATATCCTTAGCGTTGTGCACACAGATTGCTTTCCTGAACTGGCAGAATCAGGAGAATAAGTATGACCAGGGGCAGAGATAAGGCTTGCACAAGACTTGGTTGGGTCTCTGTGAGGCTCTGGTAAGCCTGAGCCATGTTGAGGTGGAAGCTTTTCATGTGCCGTAGGCCTCAGGAGGTTCCCTCTCTGAGCTTGTGTTTTGGTTTGTGGCCTTATACTTGAATTCTTTGTGCCCTCCTATAAAGGTTACTTGTAGCCTTATCCTTGGCCTCTAAGTTGCTTTCAGAATCACTACTTACCCTGACCCAGTTTACAAGAGCCACCATAGCCCCCTTTGTCAACAAAATGTACACAATACCAATACTCCACAAAAAGTTAAATGACAACTAGATTGAGCAGAGAGTGCCTGTCGTAGCTTTATCTGGCAAGCCCGTTGTTATATTTAAAAGCAGATGAGAGGATTCCAGAGAAAATATACTGATGTAGAAGATTCCTTACATTATTTTATATTTAACCAAATAAACAGAATTCCTCTAAGTTACCCACATTCACCAGAGTATTTGTCAAAAAATCTTCATCCTGCTTTTACCAAGGAACTCAGAAAATGTGTCATCTATCTTGTGTCTCCCTTCCTCTTTCAAGAAATTGCCCTCCAAAATTGACCACCCTTTTGAAGAATCCATGAATTGTAGGCATTGGTCACAAGAGGAATATTTACAGTTTTTCTTTTCTCATTCTGATTCATTTAGAATTGGTCGTAAATTTCTTTAACTCATAGGCTGCACTGCTTTTATTCTTGACATTGGATGTCAAGATTCTTCAGGGATATGAAGGAGTATTTTCTCAGATGTTGATTTTTTGAGATTTAAAACCAAACCCACATTCCGAAGTTTCTTGATAACACATATGCTGGTTAAAGTTGTGAGGGATATTCGTGGGGACTAACACTTACCCTGTTTATCAAATCCCATTTTCAGATTGCTAATTGGTTGGCCGTAATTGGTCCTGAGCACACTCCTGACGGCCTAAATGTCGCTAACTATGAATGTTGCTTGTATTTCTAGCCAGTTAAGGCTCTCTCAAGACAAATTACCCATAGGCAAACACATAATAATTTCTTTCAGGTTATCTTCTCATTTCATATTCTCTGTTGCAGAAATATGTGAGAGGAGAGTTCATATTTTTACTTTTTGTAATCTGCTGTGATTACACACCATCTGCTCTTCTTCTAAGAAGCAGTGTGTGGCCAGAATAAAACTGAATGAAAGAATTACAAGGCATTTATTAGCTCTTAGTAGGAATAGGTGGAAACCTGTGCCCTATCTGTTTGTAAATCTTATGGAACTGACAATTCAGAGTTCATTTAATATGCCCTGGAATTTGAAACAAATTCTACATTGGGAAGGGGAAAAATCCCCAAAACAACCCATTGAGCTTTTTGTAGGCTGGCACGGTGCTGAAGCTTTGCACCTGCATGCCCTCATTTCATGTTCAGACACTGCCATGAGGAGTTTTCATCGCTGTCCCCATTTCCCATTGCAGGAGCTTCCTCTGGTCTGGGAGAACTGAGGTGCAGGGCAGGGGGTTAAAGTCCGGTCTGGTGTACCCCCGCAAGACGTTGCGGTCCTTGTTGCTGCAAGCGCTCTGCACACACCACAGGCCAGTCCCCTAAGGAATAGTGGCCTGCTGGTTACATTTGAAAGAATAATTTCTTGAAAATCATCAGGGAAAATGTCTAAAGAAACGAAATCAGCCCTTATCTATCAAAAGGAGTGGCTGAGGGCTTATTCCTAACTGCACTCTTACGGCCCTGATGGGTTTTAGAGTCTGTGATTCAGCCCCGAGTGCTTCTTAAAGGTTCCAATGGCATCTGTTAAATTTAAACATCGTTATATAATATATACTACTTTCATTGGCCTTTGCTTTATTCCCATCAGAGCTTTACTTCCCTTCCCCAGTCTTACCCGGGAAGATTGTGAGCCACTGTGAGGCCAGAACCCCCAAACTCCTTTTAGTAGGAGGCCAGAGACAATTTACTGAAGGATATCAGCCTTTTACTCTATTATTCCTCCTTGTCATCAACCCCGTTAGCTCTGCTTTTCTGTGTTCTTTCTCATTCCTTCATGACTTGTTTCTTACCCATACTTCTTTCCCCATCCATAACATTCATAACAATGAATCTCTTAAGAAAAACAAACAAGTAACTGAAAAGATGTACATCCCTGACCTGTAGCCAGAAGTCCCACAACAGACACCGGACAGGAGAGAGAAACTCCCTCCCCTTCTGATTGCTTTTCAGTTGAGACAAGCCACCTCCTCCCCTGCATCCCCCTCAGCCAGTAAAACTTAAGCTCAAAGAACTAGTCAACCAATGAAGACCCCCCCCCCCCCACGGTCCCTTTTTGGGGTTTGAACTCACACTGTCAGCCAGGGTTTTGCTGATTTTTCTGCCTGATTGGAAGGTGGGAAAATAACTGTGTGGCATGGAGGGGCGGGCCTCGCAGCCTGTTTTCAGGGGTGACACTGTTCTGTTCATAAAGGAGGCCACCTTAGTCGCAAGCCATGAGATTGATTCTGTGGTGTTTCTTATTCTGAGGACAGGGTGCAGGTACAAGGGAGGTAATCCCTCCCAGACACAGAACAAGGCAGACATTTAAGTAATTTTTAACATTGGTGTATTTTTTTTTTTAAATTCATTTAACAAGCACTCTTCACTGTCCTCTCTGTCCAGGCCCAGTTTGAGGCGGTGACAGAAGGCAGCTCCTCCTCATGGGCAGCCTCACGGGCATCCAATGGGAGATGGATGTACGCAGCCATGTGTTTACAGCCTGTGATGATTCCACATCGGAATCAAGAAGAATTTCTGTGGCAGCAAACAGAAGCTTATTCCTGCCTGGAAGGTGTCAGAGAACGCTCAGGGGAAGGGCTCGCTGGTTGTTGAGATTTTTCCTATTGTACTTGCGTGACCTGTAGTGAGCTGAGGCAGGACGAGTCAACATGCCAGACTCAGTGTGGCCCTTTCCTAACCTACACATGGGGGCAAACGTGTGCAAGTAGAATCCAAACAAAGGTGGTAAACCGAGGCACAACCAGGAGATGGGATCTTAAGATGGAAGGCATCTCAAAGGAGATCTAGCTGTGGCCCCTCATTTTACCCAGGGGGAAACTGACGCCCCAAGAAGGGAGGTGGCATACCCCTCTGAAGGGATTCATGGGGCATCATCAGAAGGGATTCGTGGCCTTGGACTTCCTGTGCGAGGCCCTTCTCCTGTTTGTCATCCAAGGGCTTTCTCCAGGCCTTCTCTGTGTGCTGTGATCTTGAATTCGGGCTGTGTCTAGTTCTGTTACTAAGATTATAGTGTTCCTTCTACCTGGCCTGCCTGCCAAGCATTGCCAGGTTGGCAAGGCACCACACCAAACAAAACCTAACCATGATCACCAGGGATCTTCTAAAAGTGACAGAGAGCAGAGCTCTTTGGTTTCTCAGTGTTTCCAGAGCACTGACTGGTAATCATTTTATGACTTTCTGGGTTGTCATGAGAGTCAAATGCAGTAATGTACAGAAAGGGCTTAAACACAATATCTGGCACACAATAAATGCTCAGTGAATCTTAACTCTTATTCTTGCCAATTTGTTCACCCTCGAGTTTTTGCAGTTAGATTAAGGAAATGGTGTATTCCAATGGAATGACTCTTTATTCTCTCCTTCCCTGACCTTTCTGCTGGTTTATATGCCGTTCTAAAGGTAAGCTGCTGGCTTTTCTTGAATGTAAACTCCAAGCTTGGATTTCTTGGGTGAGTATTGTAATAAGGAGCAGGTCAAGGGGCTTAAATTGACAAAAGCTTTGTGTTGACTTTTCCTCTGATTTAACTCTGTGTAAGGACTGTTAGTGTCCAGGGACCACTGTTCCTGTGCCCCCCACCCCCACCCCACCTTCGCTGTGATTTGCTGCCCTCGTGCTCTGCTGTATTCTTTCCCTTCCCCTTTTCCTTCTGCCTTCTACCAATCTATCCCTCCTGCCCCAGTCCTTCTATAATGGGGCTTTGCCACTACCCTGCCCTCTTACCCAAAAGGGCATCCCACACCAGCAGCTTCATCATCTAAACTCTCAGTGCCTTGCTTCCAGGATGGAGTGAGTCACTCTGCTCAGGAAAGGGTGCTGCGTGCCTCTGTGCAGAATCCTTGGTTCAGTCCCCTGGCACTAACAGATAGACATGGCTGCCAGCGCTCACCCTAGAGGGAGCAGATACAGTGGGGTGGGTCCAGTCTAGGCAGCCTTACAGTCTTACGTGTGATTCCACGTGGCTTCTGGAAGCGAGTCCTTCGAAGTAATGCATGGCACTGGGCTTTGGAGTCTAAGAGATTTGGATTTGATTCCTGGGTCTATTACTTACTATGTCATATTGGACCAGTCCTTACCTTCTTGGATTCCACTTTCTTATCTATAAAATGTGAATAACAGTTGTGTTCTTTCATAGGTTAGTGGTGAGGATTAAATCGAATACTATAGGTAAAGCTTAGCATAATGCCTAGAACATAGGTGCTCTGGAAACTGTACTTTTCCTTTAAAAACCGTAGGGCTTTTTAATTCCATGTTGTAACAGATGTGCAGTTTATTTTGATATGAAAATATTTAATATGTTCCTTAAAACCTTTTAGTAAAGTTGGTACTCCAAGAAGAGAATTGCCATGTTGTTTTTTTGGTTTTGTTTTGTTTTTGTTTTTTCATGAAAGCCTTCGGGAGAAATGTCATTCTAGGTGTAATATTTAGGAACTATCAAGTTATCCTCAGATGATTCATTCTAATCTTAAGGACTCTGATTAGCTTTCCTTTTTTTCCATTGGAAACTAGCAAACTGAGAACCAAATGTTGTAGACACCTACAACCACGGTGGGAATGTTGGACAGACTTACTGTTGGTTTCAATTTATGTTTCTACCCTTGTTTTTCTTGTTTCCTCTATTTTTAGTCTTTGCCTTGTTAATCCAACCTGCCTTAAATCCTTGGTGACAGGTGAGGATAGAATGCCACTGACAGAGTGGACCCATCTGGATGAGCTGCCTGGGGACAGCCCCATAAGCATGTGATACTACTTATGTGCCTGGAGCATCATCTTTGTTTGCCCTTCCTTCTCCTCGACCCAATCAACATCCTTTTCTTTCTCTTTTGAGTTTCTCTCAGATCTACCCCTTCATCTTCGCCCATCGCCCTCCATTTTCTCTGACTTAGGTTTTGGGGGTGGCTTTACACCCTATCCACATGGTTCCGTGGTTTCTCCCCGCCAGTGCATGCGCCACAGTCCTACCTGAGAGAACTGTCCAGCCGACAGGTCTTCTTGTTTCCCCTTGGCCTGCCCAGTGGAACTTTCTTGCCCTTTTGGCCTCATCTGCTGACGTTGCCATGTTTCTACTTACCAAACTCTTTTGTCCTCAGAGCATGTCAGGCTGTTCAGGCCTCTTTCCCTGGTTGGGTGCTGTTTATTCTTCTTTCTCCACCTCTTGCCCTCTACCTCAGGACTTAGCTGAGAGGTCATACCCCTCAGCCCTGGCCTCCCTGGGCAGAGTTACAGTGTGGCCACCTCTGGTCCTTGGGCGTACGCTGTGGTTACACTTAACTATAGTGCTCTGTTGCTGCTTCAGTTCTGGCCAGCATCTCTACGAAACTCAGTGGGTGCTGAAGGAATGAGTGAATGAGAGAGACAGAGAGAATATACATGGATCTTGCCATTCTGAGCCTGTTTCTGAGGTACTACATGTATGAGAAATGTTAGCATTTCCACCTTTATTTTACACTTAGGGTAAAATTAGAAATAAGATCATCCACTCCTGGCAATGAGTTTAGGGCAAAGTAATTGTAGGATCCTTTTATTATTCCTTTTTCAAACTATAAAAAATGACTGCCACTGGTGATGGTGTAGTTGTTGCCACTCTAGAATAAGGAGAGAGGAAGTTGTTCTATAATGCATCAGTGTCCTGGGCTGAATTGGAACAGCCATGTCCCCAGCATGGGCTTAGTGCCCTCACTTCGCAGATAAGTCTGTGGTTTCCCCAAAATTCAGAGCCCATTTATCTCATCTTTATTCATTCATTGCTTTCTTCCTTCTATTAAATATTAAGTAAGCACATGCCCTTTTTCCTTCTCTTTGAGAAAGGCTCTTCAGGCAGAAGAGTGGTGGCCTGGATGCTGGGGGGCAAGGCCAGGATGGTCTCACTGAAGATTAAAGCTGTGTACACACACACACACACACACACACACACACAATATTAGCACTTGTGAGCTGGTCCACAGTGTAGAGTCGAATCAGATTGGGACCCTGTCTGTCTACACCAAGGGGCTAACAGCCTAGCAGGGGCAGCTCCTTCATAGACCAGCCATTTAGTGCAGGAATAAAAAAGCATGAGCGGCATATGCCTGATCCAGAGGGGGTAGTGACATACTATTAAGAAAAGCTCCACAGAGATGTCCATCCTCTTGCTAGGGTTCAAGGATGTATACGAGTTCACTAAACACAGGAGCACTGAGGTGCGTTAGAAGCAGAGGGCAGAAACAGCACGTTTGTTAGAGATTGCTCTGATGGGCCATTGAGAGTTCATGAGACACCAAGAGAAGCAGCATTAATATCCCAATTGGGAGATGATAAGAGTTGCAGAACAAGAGACGGGTTTGTTTTGCTCTTTAAGAAGTAAAATCGACAGGGCTTGGTGACTGATTGTGGAGGGCTAGGGGAAGGGAGGAGTTAGGGTTGACTCCCAGGCTTTTGGCAGAAACCTCTGGGTGGAGGGGGCTAGAAGCTGGCTCAGACCCTGGCCTGTTGACTCACAACCCACGGTATGGGATGCGAAGCTTTTTCTAGTAGCCTTTGGTCTGTTAAAGAGATAACTTGGCCTGTGTAAAATGAGCAGCTCTGGCCTAAGAAAGAAGTGATGGTTCGTGTGTTCCTCCTTTCTGAAGAGAGCTGGACAGTTTATCTGCTGAGAGCTGAAAATGACGTCCTAATTAAGGAGAAGTGAAGGCTGTGCTTCTGGCAGCAGTAATGTCTGTTCACTCATGGGAGCAAAGCAGCAAAGCTTTGAGAGCAGGGGACTTTAGAAAGGCACAGTCCTGCTGCTTACTGTGGGAGTTTGAGAGAGCACTTGCTAGAGAACTCAGAACTGCTGGAAGCAGAAGGAGATTCCTGCTGTTGGGGGGCGGGGGGCGGGGGTCGGGAGACTGCACACGTGCCCAGTGGCCGAGTCTGGCTGAAATCCAGGAAAGTTTGAACACCAGAGTAAGAGTCCATGATTTAGTTGAAAGAAAGATACATTCTAATCAGTCTATATAATCAAACTTACACTAGGTGTTTTTGTTCTCAAAGTTATGAAATGATGAGAAAATACCCCAATCAGACCTTGCTATTTAATTCTGTAGAAAGCTGCTGTTAGGTACTATTGATTCAGATTGTTCGAGTATCACCTTTTTTTTTTTAAATCTCTCTTCAAAGATATTTTTGCCAATGGAGAAGAGAACTTGGTTTGAGGTGTCAGGATTCAACACTTGCAGGAAACCCAGGAAGATGTGTGTAAGGCATATCCAATTGCTTTGGAGAGGATCTTGTTCTGCTGTCTGTGGAGCCTCAACAGGTCTGTGATAGAATTCACAGGGTCTATGAACTTGGATAGGAACAAAATTACATCTTTATTTTAACCAAATTCTGATCAATTTATTATCTGTATTATAAGTTAAGTATTTATTTTAAAGAGAGCAAGTGCATGTGCATGCTGGAGGAGAGGCAGAGGAGAGGGAGAAAGAATCTCAAGCAGACTCTGTGCTGAGCATGGAGCCTGACACGGGACTCGATCTCACAACCCTGAGATCATGACCAAGAGTCGGGCACTAATTCACTGAGCCACCTAGGTGCCCCATAAATTAAGTATTAAAAACACAGTAGTATTCGCAGTATATGTCACCATTAGAATCAAAGCTCTTTTTATATTATATTAAAATTGTGGCACATATATGAAGATATCGTTTATGCTTACCACTACTTTGTATTTATGGCAGTTCTTAGATCTGCCGCTATGTGAGAAGAGCCAGTGCCTTAATAAACAAGTACATACATTACTAAACCACGCGCAAAATTTTCTTTTAATTTGGATAATTAGACTTAAGTCAAATTGGTTTTTTTTTTTTACTCCTATGCATTGTGTTTCATGCATTTAAAAACATTATTCTGAGCAGATGTCATCAGCTTCACAGCTGCCCAAAGAGGTCTGTGGCACACAAAAGGTTAATAACCTCTGGCTAAGATCATGTGGTTGTGGCATATGACCTCCACCTGGTGGCAGCATACTCCTTAAAGGTTAAATCTGTGATCCACATTGTGAAGAAACTTTTAAAATAATAGTATACTTAAGTATGGTTCTCAGTTTTGACCACAAATCCACAGTAAGAAATAGGCTGTACATCATAACTCATTATACTCATACATAAGTTTCACAAAACAAGACTTGACCATGTGACATATTGATATTTTTTAATCTATTCAGATATTCCCTTTGATTCTCTTTCTTTAAAATAAAATACTGGTCGTAACACAGTATACTGCAGTTCAGTGGATTACACTGCACTGTTTGACATCATAGGACACCTCTTTCACCGTATTTCATGATTTTTTTACCTGGTGAACTTCACTTTGGTCTTCCCCGAAATACCCATACATTTTCAGGGACATAATACATTTTATGTAACCGTCAGTAAATATAAATCTGCTTTTACACAGCTTTTAAAAATTATTTATTAGTGATGTGTAATTTATATACGCTGAAATGAACTAATCTTCAGCATATAACCCACCAAGATATAGAACATTCCCATCACTGTGCAACGTTCTTCTGTGCCTGTTCTCACTCAGTTCCATCCTAAGTAATCCCTATCTGATTGATTTTTTTTTAAGATTTATTTATTTATTTGATCGAGAGAGAGAGAGCAAGTGAGCGAATGAGAACATGTGGGCACACAGGCAGGGGGAGTGGCAGGCAGAGAGGGAGAAGCAGGCTCCCCACTAAGCAGGGACTTCCATGTGGGACTCAATCCCAGGACAGCATCATGACCTGAGTGGAAGGTAGTCACTTAACCAGCTGAGCCACCCAGGTGCCCCACTGTCTGATTGCTTTGACAACAGATTTAATTTTGCTGTTCTAGAATCATACAATATGTATTCTTTTTGCCTGGCTTCTTTTGCTCCACATAAGGTGGAGATCAGTCCATATTGAGTTTATCAGTAGTTTTGTGAGGAGCAGTCCATGGAATGAATGTACCACACCTTGTTTATTCTCCTGTTGATGGACTTAGGTTGTTTTCTGTCTTAGCTATTATGAATAAAACTTTGACAAACATTTGCATACAAGTCTTTCTGTCCACATGTTTTTCTCTCTCTTGATAAATACCTTAGGTAGAATTGTTGGCTTAGTCAGTAAATTAAATGTATGTTTAACTGTAGGAAACTGATGAACTATTTGCCAATGTGGTCAAACCATTTTTACATTTCCACTAGCCATGTTTGAAAGTTTGGGTTGCTCCATATCCTACCAACACTTGGTATGTCAGTCTTTAATTTTAGTCATTTTAATAGGTACAGAGTTGTATGTCTTGGTGGTTTTAATTTGCATTTGTCTGATGGCTGATGTTGAATACTTTTTCATGTGTTACTAGCTGTTTGTTTATTTTGTGAAGTATCTATTCAAGCTTGGATTGTTTGTTTTTTTAATATCGACTTTTAGGAGTTATTTTGGATGCCGGACCTTCATGTCAGATATATGCATTTATGAATATTTTCTCTCAACCTGTGACATACATATTCATTTTATTAATGAGCAAAGGTTTTAAATTTTGACAGAGTTTACAATTTAATAATATTTTTCTTCTGTATTTTGTCCTTTCTGGATCTCTGGGTCCTAAGAATTTTTTCTATTCTAAGTTTGGCAAGACAGTTTTGGGTGTTTTTTTTTTTTTTTTAAGATTTTATTTATTTATTTGACAGAGATCACAAGCAGGCAGAGAGGCAGGCAGAGAGAGAGGAGGAAGCAGGCTCCCCACTGAGCAGAGAGCCCCATGCGGGGCTCGATCCCAGGACCCTGGGATCATGACCCGAGCCGAAGGCAGAGGCTTTAACCCACTGAGCCACCCAGGCGCCCCCAGTTTTGATTTTTATATGAAGGTCTTTCATCCATCTCAAATTCATTTTTGTGTATGTATGATGTAAATGTTGAGTTTTATTTTCTTAACATATTTATGTTTGGTATTCTTAGGTCATTAGTTAAAAATAATTTTCTTTCACCATTGAATTATAGCACAGAATTTAAAAAGGAAAAAAAAAACCTACTTAGCCAAAGAGGTGCAGAAATGCCATTTTCCTATGGGCCATCACTGACCCTTTGGGCCTCGGAGACTGTCCCCCGCCTGCAGTCTTAGTCTGCTATTCCTTTCTGAGTTAGCTCAACCACAGTTATCTAGAGATTTTCAGAAATTACTCATAAGGTGTGAGGATTTATAAGGCTATATTTTACAGGGTCTAAAGCTGTGCCATAGAACGGCTAGCCACATATGGCTGTTTAAATTAAATTAAAGTTCAATACAGTTTAAAATTCAACTCACATTTCACGTGCTCAGTAGCCACACATGGTTATTGGCTACCCTATTGTACAGCTACAGGAAGCAGGATTTGGACAGTTTTGTAGCATATTTTAATGAGACTAATTTAGTTTTGATAACTGTCATTCAGCATCTACCTTCCTCTCCTTGGTTCTTTTCCATTTGTCCTCACTTCCATTTCTATTCTAAGATGTTTAAAATGCAGTCTGTCTAAAAATGCAGTCGCTTATAGCTGTTCCTTCTTACGTAGAAGAAAGACTTTCCCTGACTCTCCACAGAACCTTTCTTTTCTGGAGCCTACTGACCTATTGGACTTCTCTCAGTGTCTGATAGTCTTCCAGCTGCTACTGGATGTCTTAAACAATCCCCTTTCAAGGCGTGGCCCAGACTAGGTATTTTGTCTTTACTATCATGACTAAAATTATATCTCTCCTTAGCATTTCTACCCTAAATATTAAACTTACAAAAACTGGTAGGTTTATGATGCATAGCCCTGCCCCATAGGAAGGTTTCTGTCCACTAGGGAACTTTGTTGCCATTTCATCATGAGCAACCACATAGGAATTTGTGAGATTTTCT
>RCUC01063791.1:0-32878 GCA_003697995.1 Taxidea taxus jeffersonii
AAAAAAAAAAAAAAAAGATGGTGTGTCCTAACCTCCAAGATGGCCCCCAGTGAGCCTATCCTTCTAGTATTCATGCCTTTGTGTAGTCTTTCATATTGAATCAGGGCTGGTCCATGAGACCAAAGTGGAGAGAGCAGGCATGACACTAGAGAGGTAGTGATTTCTGCCTTGCTCTCTCTTGGATCTCTTGCTCTAAAGGAAGTCAGCTACTATGTTGGGAGGACACTCAAGCAGACTTGTGGAGAGGCCTTTAATAGGAGCCAAGGCCTCCTGCCAACAGCCAGCAGCGGGAGCAAGCCACATGAGCAAGCTTCTGTGGAGTTGATTTTTTAGCCCCAGTCAAGCCTTCCAATATGCCTGCAACTGCCTGAGAGATCTCCAAGCCAGAACGGGCTGCCAAGCCACACCCGAATCTCTGACCAAAGGAAACTGTGAAAAGCACTCAATGTATATGATTCTATTAAGCCACTGATTTTTGCAGTAATTAGTTATGCAGCAATAGAGTACTGAAGCAACTTCATCTCAGCATTTCCTACTCCTTGAATACCCTCTCCACCTTATCACTAATGCCTCAAATGAACAGGAAAAAAACCTTTCACACGATGTGTAAAGTTAACATGCTAATACCCCTTGAAGAGATAATACATTCACTTAAATTCAATGTAAAACATATGTGACAGATATAAATTCTTTCTTTCTAAAACTTAGCAAGCTAATGTATTGAGACATTCATTTCAGTCTCGCTCCTGCTGTTTTAAGAGACTGGAAAGAATAAAAAGGTAATTTCTCCCTCAGGGTCTACCATCCCAAGAACAGCTATAGTCTTGAGTTATAAGGTCTAAGCTTTTCTTACATCTCCCTCACTCCATGCCCATGCCCAGCGCACGACCCTCCCCCCCATACTGGTTAACAGCTTCTTGGTGTTAAGAGGCACCAGGGTGGCTCAGTTGGTTAGGCTAAGCCTCTGCCTTCAGCTGGGGTCATGACCTCAGAGTCCTAGGATCAACCTTGGTCTCCAGGCCCAGTGGGGAGTCTGCTTCTCCCTCTGCCTCTCCACCCCACTCATGCACTCTCTCCCTCTCCCTCTCTCTCAAATAAATTTTTTAAAAAATCTTAAAAAATAAAAAACCGGGGCCCCTGGGTGGCTCAGTGGGTTAAGCCTCTGCCTTCGGCTCAGGTCATGATCTCAGGGTCCTGGGATCAAGCCCAGCATCCCAGCATCGGGCTCTCTGCTCAGCAGGGAGTCTGCTTCCCTCCCTCTTTCTCTGCCTGCCTCTCTGCCTACTTGTGATCTCTGTCTGTCAAATAAATAAATAAAATCTTTAAACACACACACACAAAACCCCCCAAAACCAGCTTCTTGGTGTTAAAGAAGACCCCCCCATCCCAGCTTTATCTTGAGGATTAGGTAATAGAGAAAATATGTTGGAATTGCTCCATAAGGGGAGGGGAAAGAGCTGGGATTGGTTCAAGAAGAGGGCAAGTGGCCAGGCCAAAGGGGTGAAAGACTTTCCTCAGGCTGGGAAAGGTTTCTGAGTTTCCAGAAGTGGAAGCCTGTCCCTGGCTTGCACAGTGTGTGTGTGTTGCAGTGGGGATCGCTTAATGGGAAGTCTGGGCAAGTGGGATGCTGGGGCCTGGCTATGCACCCCAGACCACACCCCCTTACCTCCACTCCTGCCCATCTGGCTTGCAGACTGTGGAAATGTACCCTTCGTTGGTACCCCAAGGGTGGGGTAATAATAACAACAAGACTGAAACAAACACAAAAACAAGGCTCTTCCCCAAATCCTTCCCCCAAATTTGTGAGACTTCACAGCCCTAGAGAGAAAAGTGGGAGAACCTCAGAACGTGACTAATGAATTTCCCGCCAACACTGACAGGCGGGAGCTGAGCCAGATTGCTTTAATTCGTAGGATTAGAAGACATGTGACGCTTCTTGCCCCGGAGTCAGTTGCTGCGAATTCATTCCAACTAGACCTAGTTTCCCTGGGAGCGGTTTCGGTAGGTGGAAGGGTGGGGGAGAGTGGAAAGAATTCAAGAAGGTGGAGGAAGTAATAGGGGAGCTAGGGGCCAGAATCCCCTCCTGCTGCTTTCGATCCCCAGGTCCGGGCCCCCGACTCCCTCTGAGAGAGGACGGCTCCGCGCGCGGCCGCCCCTCCGGCTCCGACACAAACACACGCACGTGCGCCCCGCCCCCGCCGCGCGCACGCGCCCCGAGACTCCGGCGGCGGCGACGGGCGCGCGCGCGGTGCTCGCTGCCCCCACGCTGCTCCCTCCGCTCGGATCGCGGCGCTTCCCGCTCCCCGCACCGCCCCACGCCGGACCCGCGGAACCGGAGGCGGCGGCCGTGGTCGGTGGGCTCTTGCAGGTGCAGCGGTCGAGGCGGCGGCGCGCGGGGAGGGGAGCGGAACCCGGCAAGTCCCCGGGAGGCGATGTGGCCGGGCGCGGGCCCCTGCGTAAGGCGGGCGCCGCGACAGGCCGGCCGGTGAGGCGCCGCTTGGGGGAGGCCGCGACGGAGCTCCCGGACCCGCCATGGGCTGAGACGCGTCCTTGCCGAGAAGGTGCAGTGACCAGCGGTCCCTGGGGTGCTCGCCCCGACAGGCCCCGGGAACCTTCAACCCTGTCAGTAGGTGCCCTACCCAGCCGGGTGCCCTGTTGACCTTCCCTCAGCTTCTCCCTAGAGGCGCTGTTGACCCCGCGGTCAAACCCGGCCCGTGCAGCCCCTGTGAAACCAGCAGCCCCTAACATCCCGGGCATACTCCCATCCTACACTCCTGTGACCCGAGCCCGCTAGGCCCCTGTGCTCCCCTCCCCTGCTCAGTGTTTTGAGCCCACTGCCTGCACAGCGCTTGGAAACTACCCAGCATCTCTCTTGGTTTCTCTTCTAGGCTAACATAGGGGTGGGGGCGGAGCGCGGCGGGTGGGGGGGGTGAGTGTGACAGAGAGGAGGAATGGTCAGTCCTTCCCTGCAGAGGCCCTGGTCGCCCCCAAACCCCTCCTTCTTCTCTCTCAAGCCTGTGGTGAAAGTGCCCCTTCCTTATCCCACCAGAACATGCCCGGGTGACTCTTTCCCAGATCTTCCTAGTGGCCTTCCTCGCCCTTCCCAGTGACACTATGCAACCCCAGCGCGACCTGAGAGGCCTCTGGCTCCTGCTGCTGTCCTTGTTCCTGCTCCTCTTTGAGGTGGCCAGGGCCGGCCGGCCGGTGGTTAGCTGCCCTGCCGCCTGCCTGTGTGCCAGCAACATCCTCAGTTGCTCCAAGCAGCAGCTGCCCAACGTGCCCCACTCGTTGCCCAGCTACACTGCACTGTTAGACCTCAGCCACAACAACCTGAGCCGCCTGCGGGCAGAGTGGACCCCCACGCGCCTGATCCACCTGCAGTCCCTGCTGCTGAGCCACAACCACCTGAACTTCATCTCCTCCGAGGCCTTTTCCCCAGTCCCCAACCTGCGCTACCTGGACCTGTCCTCCAACCAGCTGCGTACGCTGGACGAGTTCCTGTTCAGTGAGTTGCAGGCACTAGAGGTGCTTCTGCTCTACAACAACCACATCGTGGCGGTGGACCGCTGCGCCTTCGACGACATGGCCCAGCTGCAGAAGCTCTACCTGAGCCAGAACCAGATCTCCCGCTTCCCCCTGGAACTGGTCAAGGAAGGAGCCAAGCTACCCAAGCTTACCCTCCTGGATCTCTCGTCCAACAAGCTGAAGAACTTACCGCTGCCCGACCTGCAGAAGCTGCCCGCGTGGATCAAGAACGGGCTGTACCTACATAACAACCCCCTGCACTGCGACTGTGAGCTCTACCAGCTCTTCTCCCACTGGCAGTACCGGCAGCTGAGCTCCGTGGTGGACTTCCAGGAGGACCTGTACTGCATGAGCTCCAAGAAGCTGCACAATGTCTTCAACCTGAGCTTCCTCAACTGCAGCGAGTACAAGGAACGCGCCTGGGAGGCCCACCTGGGGGACACCTTGACCATCAAGTGCGACACCAAGCAGCAGGGGATGACCAAGGTGTGGGTGACACCCAGCAACGAACGGGTGCTCGATGAGGTGGCCAATGGCACGGTGACGGTGTCTGAGGACGGCAGTCTGCATTTCCAGCAGGTGCGGGTTGAGGATGCGGGTGTGTATACCTGCTATGCCATGGGGGAGGCTTTCAACGAGACCCTGTCTGTGGAGTTGAAAGTGTACAATTTCACCTTGCATGGCCACCATGACACCCTCAACACAGCCTATACAACCCTCGTGGGCTGCATCCTCAGTGTGGTCCTGGTCCTCATATACCTGTACCTTACCCCTTGCCGATGCTGGTGCCGGGGTGTCGAGAAACCGTCCAGCCATCAAGGAGACAGCCTCAGCTCGTCCATGCTTAGCACAACACCCAACCACGATCCTATGGCTGGCGGGGACAAGGATGATGGTTTTGACCGCCGGGTGGCCTTCCTGGAGCCTGCTGGTCCCGGGCAGGGCCAAAACGGCAAGCTCAAGCCAGGCAACACCCTGCCAGTGCCCGAGGCAACCGGCAAGGGCCAGCGGAGGATGTCGGATCCAGAGTCGGTCAGCTCGGTCTTCTCTGATACACCCATTGTGGTGTGAGCAGGATGGGTTGGTGGGGAGATTCTGCCCCAGGAGAGGTAACACACCCCTGAAGGATATGAGGGGATGGAAGAGCGGGCTGGCTGCCCAAGGGAGTGGGTCCCCCCCGACCTCCAGGGAACTGGTCACGGGTACAACAGCTGGCAAGTCCTCAACCAGGGTGTGGCTGCCATGATTTTCAAATAGGGATATACTAATCCTCAGGCAAGTGCTACACCCTTACCCCTCAAGCCCTGGGAATTCTCCATGTGGTAGAGGAAGAGGAGCATGTCTGAGTTGGGTGGGAATGAGGAAGGGGTGGGGGGAAGAGCAGATTCCCTAAACTTTTTCGAGGTCATCCTTAGCTCCTTAAGAGAAAATCATCTGGGGGGAAAAATTTTTTTTCTATCTCTGCCCACCCACACCTGTGATGTTGTGTGTGTTGGGGAGCGGATCTTCCATAGGAGCCACACTGGGGAAGAGCTGGGGTGTCTTTTTTGGCCAGGAAGTCACACTTCACAGCTGGGGAAATTGGAAACCTTTGGAAAAATGAGGGAGGAAAAGGCTGAGACCTCAATCAGTAACGCTCCCCAAAGCTGCTGTGATTTCCCACTAATGCCTCTTTCCCGATGAGTCCTGCACGGACGGATCTCTGTGGGAGCCTGGCCTATTGCCTATGGAATACGGCAACAATGTGAGACATGGTCTGTGTGCCAGGCCCTGGAACCAGGGGCACAGAGGGATACAGCTTGACCTGAGGGGTCTGTGTCACGGCATGGGTGCCGGCACAAAACTCGTAGATGGGGCATAAACTCCAGGTTTGCTAATTCTCTGTTTGGTGAAACCCTTGGTTAGCACTTGGTTCCCAGCACCTGTGTGTCAGACCAGGGTCGGGGCTGCCGAAGGCAGAGCTTTTATGCATGCCTGCCACAGACCTGGGAAGGGGGGGCCACTTCAACCTTAGGAGGAAGAGGAGGAGGAGGAGGAGGGTAAACCAGCCTCTGTTACATAGCATCCCTGGGCCTACCAGGTTTCCTGTTGCCATCTCTTCTCTCAGTCTTCTTAGCAAGCTCAGGTGGGATTGAGTTTTCCCTAATATGCTGCACTGTCAATGGAGGAAGCCTGGAGAGTCTGGCCCTCAGCTGCATGAGACTGAGCCTGGAGATGGGGGGGACTGGTTATGGATCTCTATGCTGAGAAAGCAGCCTTGGTCCTCTCTTAGATCTCATCCTGCTGCAAAGCCAAAGCATGGGGTTTCATCACCCAGGGGGGTGGAATTGGATGGTCTCTGCCCCAGAATGGCAAGCTGGAGTGCAGCTTAGTGTTCTGCCCCTCTCCACAAGGTTGCCGGCAGTCTTGTTAACAGAGACACTGGCACTAGACTTTCCAAAGGAAAGTTTTGCCGCCACCATCCCTCTCAGCCAGAGGTCTGTGCAGTTGCTGGTGGTCAGGCCAGGGGAACTTAAGAGCAGACCCAACATTCCCTTCCATCCAGGGTTGCAGAACACTTTGTGTATGGAGATGACTGCACCCTTTGACTATCCTGCAGGCCCAGGGAGACTGGTGCTCTGAGCTTTGACAAAGGGATGAGCAGGGCAAAGGTGAAAATGTTCTCTGACATTGGTCTTTTCAGTGTCTCCCCTTCTCCCAATCAAGCTCCCTGTCCATTGGAAGTTCTCCAGATCTTCTAGTTTTCGGACCTGCTCTCTAGGTTCCAAGGGGGTATGTCCTCTACCTGTGGGTGAGGGCTGCTTGCTAGGATGGCCTGACTCCCACCTGCCTATTAAGATGGGGAAAGGGGACTGAAACTCAACATCTTCCTTGTCTGTTCCTGGGATGTCAAGATTGCTGTCCATCCTTTCTTAGTAACCTAGTTTGTCAAGAGAGGTGCAGCATTTCCCTCAAGTACTTGCATGCTCCTGGGTATGCATGCTTCAAGTGCGTGTGCACACTAGCGCCTTGACTCCCCTCAGGACAGTGATTCTGCAGTCCCCGCTAAAGTCCCGGGTCACAGTGGGTTCCACCTATGTGCCCAGTCTCATGCACACAGCTATCTTGCTCCGTAGGAGAGACAGTGACCACGCCAGGCTCCCCAGATACAAACTCTTGTACTTTTAATTTCCGAACTCCCTGAAGCTTTCCCTGCACATCTGTGGCACTGAGTAACTTCTCTACGAAAGCTGGAGTTAGGAGAACCGCGGGCTGGCAGCCTGGGGAGGAGGGATGCTGAGGAGCTGGCTGGTTCTTCAGACCCCTCAGAAACCTCGGATTAAAGACAATATACATGAGAAATAAATGCAGAACTAGGTCAGTGATGGCCCCAGAAGGAGATGGATAGGGGAATAAGCAACTGTAAGTTGTTCTTCCTTCGTTAACTACCCTGAAACGACAGGGGCATGAAGGAAAAGTCATCTTGTTATATTCCAGAGACTTCTGAGGATTTTGGTCCTGGCCGCCCTCCTCAGACTTATTAGGGCACTGGGGGAAATCTCATATCCATGCTGCAGTTTCCCACTGGGCACCACCTAGGGCTCTGAAAATCTTTAAAATAGATGTCAAATGAAATTGGTCTTCTGGAGCATTCTGAGCTCCTGAGGACTAGGAGGGCCAATTTCTTCAGAAGTCCTACCCAGCTTAGGGAATAAGAAAAGACCCTGAGGCCCTACGTCTCCCTACTGTATCCATTAGGTCGGCCCCTTGTTTGAAATACTGGTAGATGTGTCTGGCTACCCCACCAGGTCATTGAACTGATTAGCCTCTTCCCATGGTTTCAGTTGATAGAACCCAAAGGTAGCTTTCTACTTGGGGGATTAGGTACTCAGCATATATAAGCTCACTAGAACCTTGTGTAGGAAGCTGCCAGGTCTGATCATAAGAACAAGCTAAGAAATCTCTCCCTCCCTTCCCCCCCACCCTGAACCCATAAACCAGACATATCTCCCAGGAAGCAGGTGTCCCTGGAGACAGAATATGGCAGGGCTCTACAATCTGTCTATGTAATTATTTGTGATCTTTTTTTCTTTTGCCTTTATTTATGGGGCTCTTAGGAAGGGGAAGGAGAGGGTACAGTTCAGCTGGGACAGTAAAGCTGACTGATTCCCATTTTGTGTGTTCTTACCTCTGTACTTGTCGCCCTGCTGATGAAGCAAGCAGGCCTCCCTGTGTCCAGGACCCTGTCCCTCCCACTTATGTATGCCCAGGCTGTTACACCTTGGAGCCTCTGGGCTCTGAAAACTAGACCATGATCATTAAACCTGGCTTGAGTCTCTGTTTGGGCAGTCTGTGACTGGTTTATTTATCTTTTCAGCCTGTGGGTGGGGCTCACTGTGCCTCCAAAGTGTGTGGCCTAAGGAGAGGATTTTTAAATGCTGCTTTGTTTTTTTTAACATTTTATTTATTTGACAGAGAGAGACACAGTGAGGGAGGGAACACCAGCAGGGGGAGTGGAAGAGGAAGAAGCAGGCTTCCCGCTGATCAGGGAGCCCGATGTAGGATCCCAGGACCTATGACCTGAGCCCAAAGCAGAGGCTTAATGACTGAGCCACCCAGGTGCCCCCTAAATGCTTTTCTAAAGGCAAGGGTAGAATCCACATCCGGGCATGAAAATAGACCAGGGTCAATGAACTTTCATCTGTGAGGAGCCAGACAGTAAATACGTTAGGCTTTGCAGGCCAGATGCTCTCTGGTAGGCCATGGTAGCGGGATGCTGCCACAGATAGTATGTGAACTGATGAATGAGGCTCTGTTCCAGTAAAACTTTATTTACACACATTGAAATTTGAATTTCATATCATTTTCATGTGGCTTTTGAGTTTTTCAACCATTTAAAAGTATAAAAACTTTATTAGCCCATAGACCATACAAAACCCAGCAGTGACTGGTTTTGGCCAGCAGACCATAGTTTCCCGATCTGATAGATTTTCAAAAGAAATGTCACTGATGCTGTAGCAGAAAAGAGCTTAGAAATTCCTTCATTTGGGGCTACCGCCTGTGGATAGGGGAGTCTTCCTGGATCCCTGGGGAGGAGGGCTGCCTCCCCACAGAGTTCTCTTAAAAGTCTGGATGAAGCCTTCTGACTGGGCTATGGAAAACCACCTTCACTGGAGTAAAAAAATCAGTGGAAAGCAGCTCAATTTCGGTATTTTGATTATTACCTGATTCTTTTTTTCATACTGTAAATAGTAACTCTCTTAGTTTGGCTCAGAGCATATTCATTGAATGGGCAGATTAATATTCATTGACAGTTTAATGTGTCCTAGGCATTGCATAGAACAGAAAAATGGAACCCCTACATTCTTGGTACAGACAGCCTACCAGAAATTGGACCAGATTCTACTAAACTCTGAACATGCAAATTCTTTGGCTATTCTCTTGGTACTTCTAGAAGGGGATTGTCATGGTAGAATCCAAGAGCGGAGAGGAAATGGTATAAGGAAAACAAAAACCAGAATTTGAATCATTACCTAATTTCCTGTATTGATAAAATCTTTCCCAAAGGGCAGCCCTCCTCTGTCTGGAAAGTTGTCCTGTTCTCTTCATGAGGAACCACCAAAGTGATGAGGGGATAGAGTCACTCACCAGCCTCATCAGACAAATCAACCTTGGCAGGCAAGTGAAATGGCAGATGTCAATGCCAGAGTGCCCCCATAGTCGACATTCACATGGCGTTTTTTCATCTTTTTTTTAAAGATTTTATTTATTTATTCGACAGAGAGCACAAGCAGGCAGAGAGGCAGGCGGGGGGCGGGGGGGGGGATGCAGGCTCCCTGCCGAGCAGAGAGCCCGATGCCTCCGGGCTCAACCCCAGAACCCTGGGATCATGACCTGAGCCAAAGGCAGAGGCTTTAAATCCACTGAGCCACCCAGGCACCCCTTTCTTCATCTTTTGAAAGCAGTTTTTGCTGCAGCTGACGTTGGCCAGGAAGAGGACGCTGGTAAAGAGAATAGGTCTGGGAAGACTCCTGGGCGTTTTCCCATCAGGGCCTGTGCCTAGCCCTGTCTCTGAGCCTGAAAAGTTTTGGTGCTCCTTTCTGCCATCATGCCAAAGAAATCCATGGCTGCATCTCAGCGCCCCCACCCCCAACTCACAAGCAACTCCCTAAGGTTCTGGTCAAAATGTGCAATTTTGTTTACCATGTCTTGTGCCACTCTCCTTAGCTCCTTGTAGGTGGCATTTCAGAGGACTGGGGGAGGCTAATAGGACAGTTGCCTTACAGAACAGAACCTGAGAGTTTGGTTGCACTGGCCAGCCTTATCTCCCTTCCTCTTGATCTCTCACCTCCTTCCCTTTGGAGTTGTAGTTCCTCTACTGCTGACCTTGTCTTGCAGGAAACCACTTTCCCCATCCACACTGTAGAAAAGGCTCAGACCTGTGCAGTAGGAAGCCTGGCTTTTCTGATCTGCTACAGTGAGCCTTTGCTTCGCTCCTGGGGCTTGAGAGAGGAAGGCTAAGACAGCTGCCACATCAAGCCCCTTCATCGGGCTTATATGCCATCGGGTAGGAGATCCCAAGTGGTGAAAATACATAGACCTGCCCTGAGGCCTTCCAGTCTCCATCAGCGTGGTTACTGTCCCAGAAACATGGAGGGCGTAGAACCGTGAAATAAGAGAACCATCCCTCTGTGAGCTAGGACACAGAGCCCTGCAGGGAGCCCTCCAGGCATTCTATGGCACTGGCATAAGTAAGGTGAGCGTCACTGGCACCAAAGTTAGGGGTGTGTGCATGCATATGTGTGTGTCTCGCACAAACACGCACGCAGGGTGAGGATCACCGCAGCTGGACAGAGCTTGGTGCTGCTTTCCCCTCACCTCCCACTGCTCCCTCCCTTGGCCATAGTTGGCTTTTGGTGGGGTCCAGCCATAAAGGCCCAGTTCCGTCCTGGGCATGCTTAGAAAGCATGGGGTGATAACTCACAATCTGCTTTAAAGAGAGGGGTGCTGGGGGGCCCTCATGTGTAATCAGTGAGACAGAGCTGGGGCCTCTGGTACCACAGAATGGCCTGAAGTAGCTGTTTAACCTTTTAGTGGAGATTAAAAAAATCATCTGGGAAATTCTGACGATAACGGGTAGATTAAAAACTGGGGCTCTTATTCCCTGCACGTTGGTGACTAGCCAAGCCTTCTGGGTGGATGGGTGGGGGAAGGCTGTCTTGCTGGAGGTATTTTGGGTCTGCTTTAAGCTTAGCCCCGTGCTGGGAGCTGTCTCCTTCAAACCACCCTCGAGTCTGTGGCCCTGTGGTTCTGCACCGTCACCTAGGTCTTCTCCATGACTATGCTGGTGAGACGTGCCGGGGCTATGCCCACAACACCTGACTAGTGTCTCATTGCCAGATCCCAGGTTAGAAAAAAAATAACAGGATAAAAACCCAAATACACAATACACAGCCTCTGCACGCCTGTGATTCCTGGCTCCGTGTGTACCCCAGGCGGACTGCGGGCAGTTCTCAGACAAATGGAATGGAAAGTATCCTTCCCCTAATTTAACATTTAAATAGAACTGCCTTCCTGGTGTGTGTGTGTGTTTTAATTCCTATAAAGTCCTTTAAGGAGGAGGGGACTGGATCCTCCCCCAGAAGCCTGTAACAGGGAAAGAGAAGCCTGTGACCAAGCTAGGTGCCGCATGTCACAGCTCTGCATCTCTGAGTCTGGTATGAAGGCCTGAAGCTGGCCTTGCTCAGCCTGGGGCTACAGGGGAAACCAGAGTGGGGGAGGGGAGCAGTGTTGTACCCATTACCATTGCTCCTGCCTTCCTTGCTGGACTGTCCACTCTGCTTTTCCTTCAGAAGCGCAGAATTAGGTAGGAGAGACTAGAAAGAAGTGGAACCTAGGCTGGATGAGGGAACAAGTGCACTGACTTCCAAATTTATAATCAGCCCCATGCCCTGAAACCACCAGGCAGGCAGCACTTAGGGCTGGCCTTGCTAGGGTCATAACTTTGGTCACGGAGTGCACGACAGCTGACCTTGCACCTAGCAGGAGGAAACGTGTGTGTGTTCCCTTTTGATGGCCGACAAAACAACCTGAGACTTGGGCCCCCTCGGCTTCATATCCGTAACGGTTGATTGCCTCCCTCAAAGAAGCATCAAACCCAGAGCCAGGCCAAGTAAGAAGAGTCAAGGACAAGAACATTCTTAGAAACACACCTGTTTCCATTTGTTTAATGCTTTGGACTTTCCAGTGCCTGTTAACATGTGTTATCTTCTGACCCTCACAACACCCCTGTGAGGTAGGGGGAGCAGTGAGCCGCTCACCTGTGGCCACACCGCTGTTAGGAGCCCAGCAAACCCAGTCCTGGCTCCCAGGTCAGTGCTGCACTTTTCACTGCCTGACCCACAGGCTCTTACGTCAACCAGATACCGGGGCAAGAGAGCACTAACCCAAAAGCCTCCCCCTTCCCTAGGCCCCCAGTAATGCTGAGACGGCGGGGGGCATCAGGGCCAGCACTGCCATTCTCAGCGGAGCCTACACTGTGATCCCCACGTCTGCCTTTGTCAAGTGAGAAGGCCTTAGTAATTTACTCAGGGGGTGCTCGGGGCCCACTCCCGGAGGAAAGAAGCCTCAAGCCAGGGCTAGGAAGTGAGCCTCTAACCGCCCCCCCTGCTCTCCCCATTCCATTACACTCCAGCCGCCCAGGAGGAGGGGGAAGGTGAGGGCTGGCTGACTCAGTCTGCAAGTGCCTGGAGCTCTGGAGCTGAAAGGCCCCAGCACTGTGCAGCTAATGATTATTATTAACTCTGAGCAGGCCTTGGCACAGCAGCCAGCTGGCTCAGGGAGGATGCCTAGATCTCCCACAGCGAGGTTTGAAAAACAAGACCCAGAGCAGCCATGCACGAGGGTGGAAGGGTGGGGACAATGAGAAAGAAGGGACAGGCTGGTGTCAGGGACTGGGAGGGGCAGTGTGCCCTGGGGGGCTGTAGGGAGAGGCAGAACAGGCCAGCAAGGGACAGCAGCCCACCTTTGATGCAGCTCAACAGCCAAGGGGAGGCTGGAAGACTTCCCCAGACACAGTGCCCTGCCATCCAACGCAAACCCCATCCCCAGGCAGGTGGGGGGTGGGGGAGGGTGTGCTCCAGGGAAGGCGTGGTTGGTGGTGGTGGGGGAGATGGGAGAGGTCTGAACCCAGGACAGTAATCCTGTTACCATTTGGATTTGGTTACAAAAAACATCTACATTTCTAATGTCCTCAAGGTTGAGTTTGAAATATAATCATATTTGGAATCAAGTCTTAGTGAGCCTGATATGCAAATTTGTGCAAATGACATGCAATTTTTTTTTAATTTGAGCACCCTGGTTTTTTTTTTTTTTTTTTAAGGCAAAACAGGCTGACTACTAGCAGCTTTCCCTAGCGAGCGAACAAGGGCAAAAGGGCAGCCATTTGCTTCCTCCCCCTAAGGCCTCTGCCCCATTGTGGAGGTGCCCAGCTAACATCCCAGATGGGGAGATACAGAGAGATGGGGGGAACAGAGGGACGAGGGTTAAGGGAGGAGGAAAAGCACACAAGCAGGAGGCGTGTGCAGCCGGCAGCCACCCAGCTCCCAGCTGGAGGAAGAGTGACCTGGCACTGAGGTCTAATGGTTGTCCAGCTGCTGCTCCAGGATGTGAGGGCAGGTGGGAGAGATGCAGAACGGGAAGGGAAGTCCCCCCCACCCTCCAATCTGGTGGACCAGGAAGAAGGGCGCCTCCTGGTGACCTACTCCTCATACTGCAGTCAGATGCTCTGCAGAAGACCACTTGTGCCCTCCTCTCCGCCCGTGCCCCTGCCCTCCACGCCTCCTGGTCAGAGAGGTGACAGCTGGGGCCCCTTCCTCCTGCGGAATATAAATGACTTCCCCCTTCTTCCGAGGGCTGGGAATAGACATCAGCTGGCACAGCCCACACAAACTACAGGCTGTCAGCCGGCCCGCCCGCCTGCCCAGCGGCCCCCGCACCACCTGGGAGCAGGCAACACCTCAGGCAGGCTCAGGCTTTATGGCGCCAGCTGCCTGGCTCGCGGAAGCTGGTGAACCTCACCCCACTCCATCACCCTGCCGTAGACAGAGTGAGACTCCCAGCACTGGCTGTGATGGGTGAGAGGAGACAGAGTCCCCAAGCAGTGACCCTCGATAACAATGTCCTTCATGCCGTGCCGGGCACCATCTCTTCCAAGTTCAGACCACACTGGGTAGTCTGAGAGGGGAGAGAAGGCAAGCAGACAAGAATAATCACCCTCTGAAGGTGCAGAGACCCTCACTTTAGATGCCCCAAGTCTGGAGAGCTCCCAGGAGATGCCATCTGACCCAGTGAGATCCGCTCAGAGGACTTCTGCCCTTGCAGTCCCCATTCCTAGACTGTTAAACCATGCCAACCTCCTTGCTTCTGAACCACTCAGAGAGGGAGGTCTTCAATCTTAGGAAGAGCCAGGGCATCTAAATTACTTGCCATCTAGGAACTCCTGCCCTGCTCCCGGGACCTGGGGCTCCAGCCCCTTCACCCAGGCCTCCCGCAGCTCCCACTGAGCTGTCTATCCGCCTCAACACCAGCTTTCCTGGCTTGGCTGTCTTCAGTCCTCGCCATGATCTATGGAGGTCCACCCCCGACCGAGCTGGACCACAGTTAAACCAGTTTGGCACCCAGCTCACCACTGAGAGCAGCCTGGGGAACTACCTTCAGTTTGGAACAAGG
Source organism: Taxidea taxus jeffersonii (assembly GCA_003697995.1). Lineage (NCBI taxonomy): Eukaryota > Metazoa > Chordata > Mammalia > Carnivora > Mustelidae > Taxidea > Taxidea taxus. The sequence goes on from RCUC01063791.1 coordinate 14,236, forward strand.
AGTGGATTTCTGCAGGGAAGAGGGCCCAGCCCCTTTCTGCCAACTGGCACCACACTCTGCCCCCTCCTGGGCCAAAGAACTGGCAAGAGACAGCAACTGAGAAGAGCTTAGCTGAGAAGGGAAACCAGGGAGACTTTGTTTTTCCTAGATCAGAATAGCCCTACCCCACTTCCTTAACTCTTATTTTGTCCTAAAAACTTTGGAATACCTCCACAAAGCTATGTGCTAGGGCACGAACCTGAGTCCTAGGAAGGGCTATGAGAGGTTCAGGACAACTGTGCCACTCAGAACGCCTGGCAGGGAAAGGTGCTCACCCATGTCCTGCTGCCCTCAAGCCCAGATTTTGAGGTGGGCTGAAGGATGTTCTTAATTGAGCTAAGTAGCCCAGCCAGGAGCCAGAGGCTTGCTGAAGCCAATGCCCTTCCACTCCTACAAAAGCTTTAAAGTGACTTCAGTGCTTTTAACTGTCTTGGAGTTCAAGAGAGCCTTGTCCAGGACTCTTCTCTCCACAGTGCATGACCCCCTGTGCCCTAGTCCAGGAGCCCAATCAGCAGATTCTTGGAAGGCCATGGGGGCAGACCTGTCCCTCCAAAGGGATAACGGGATAATGAATTTAAGAATGACATCCTGAGTCTGCTTAGTGGTCCAGCCCACGGTTCAGAGAGGGGAGTGTGTTTCTGTGGCATCAACCTGACAGACACTGAATGTTGGAGATTATTTTGAAACACTCTCCCATGACACAGATGCGGAAACTGGTCCCGAGATGTGTGACTTGCCTAAGGTTGCCCAACAGACTCTACAAGAACCATAACCCATGGTCTCCCTCCACACTGCTTTCTCAAAGACCCCTACCCCCGCCAAAACCACTGTTGTCATTCATAAGTTACCGGAACCCAATTCTCCACCAGACACACAGGCAAGAAATGACTGCGAACACCCTCACCACCACCACCCAAAACTTCTGTCTCCAATCAAGAGTGGAGCCTTCAGGATCAAGCCTCCCCCCGCCTCACCCACCACCTTCCACTGGCACCCAGTATACTTCCCCACTTTGACCCACTGAGTCGTCATCAGAAATAGCCCTTTGGGTTTCTGCAGCTGCTGGCCCAGCTAAGAAGTACAAAACCCCTACTACTTCTGAAATGGATCCCCTGAAGGTCATCAAAGGGAATATTTAGGTCTGAGGCAAGTGTCCCACCTACATTCAGAGTTCGGAGGAACTCACATTTCCATTTTCTTCTTTGGCAAGTAGGAGCTGGAGATCTGGTGCATGATCACCAGGGCCGGGTAAAGGGGCAGGGCCAGGCACAGGTACCAGGCTGTGCCTTTGATCTGGGCCTGGAACCACACTGAGTACATGCCCAGGAGCACTGTTACTGTAGCCAGCAGATAGACTACCAGTCCACAAGTCAGATGGTAGAGCTTGAGGCGAGCCACTCTTGAGACCCTGGCTGCTCGAGGACAGAGGAGGCAGAACCCACACAGTGCCTGACCACTAGTGGCCAGCAGTGTCATAGCCCCTACCCAGCTGTGCCAGGACACCAGGTGGGGCAGTTCACTGCGGATCCTGCTGAAGATGATGAAGCCAAGGCCCAGGGCTGCACAGAGGATGGCCAGGGTCTGCCCTGCCCAGTGGAGTCGGATCCGGGCCTTGCGGGAGCAGAAGAAGAACAGGGAGTGTTCAGGCGAGAAGAGCAGGATGGCCTCAGCCATGCAGAGGCAAAACTGTGAACACAGGAGAGGGCCAGTGAGCCTCAGGCCCAGAGTGGAGGCCTAAGGAAAAGGAGGTCCTCTCATACATCCAAACAAGGACAACAAAGGGTGAAGGCTAAAGAACTCCCCCTGCCCTCGGACCTCCTGCCTCACAGATCAGCATTTCTGGGCACAAGCGAGAATCAACACTTGAGTGGAAGTCTTATTATTCAGGCTAACCGGCATGCCTCCTCCACAGGCAATTACTCCCTATTTCTTAACCAAAGTTAAGCAAATCTATAGCAAATGTTAAACTGCCTCCTGAATTTTGTCTGTGGGGGGTGGGGGGTAAGGGAGTTGAGGAGGGGTGATTGCACAACACAACTACTACTTCCTCCTTTCAGACCCTAGGAGAGAAAGACACATCTTCCATACCCTCCCAACACCCCTCAACCACCTGACACTAACTACAGCCCAGCCTTCCATGTCTCCCAACCGAGTTGTAGGGGACGATGGAACCCTGGCTCTTTCCCCCACCTCTCTAAGCCTTAGAAAAAGGCTGAGCCTCTGAAGACCTGATGCTTCCCTACGGGGCATTTCCAAACAAATCAGCTGCAGAAAAGAAACTCAAACTCACCGCCAAGGCCATGAATACAGGGTGCCAGGAGAAAAGACCTAAGAATCAAAGAGAACAGACTGATGGCTGGGCACCATGTTTCTGCCCCTGTGGCTGGCTGGAACCCAACAATCCAGCTACAGGGGACAGGTCAGTGCACTATTCCCAGCCCGAATGAGGAACTCCGTGCAAAGTGGAGCAGCCAATCGGGCTTAAGGTGAGCAACCAAGGGGGCAAACATACACCAGTCTGCTGGCCTGGCTTCCCCATCCGGCAGCTCGGCAGCTCGGCAGCTCGGCAGCTCGGCAGCTCGGCAGCTCAGCAGCTCAGCAGCTCTGCAGCTCGCAGCTGTCAGCCCAGTCCTAAGGGGGACCTTGGCCTCCTTTACTTGCATCCTCCACGAGGGGCTCCGCTTCTGTTGAACTAGTGAGTTCAACTGAGTGTCTGCCTTCCGACCCCCGCGCCCAAAGCCCCACCCTTCTAGAACCCACCTCCCGGGGCCCGCCCCACCACGCCGTTACTACCCCTCCACAGCTCGCCCCTCCACTGCGGGGAACCCCACTCCGGGTCTCGAAGCGCTCCCAGCGACTGTCCTCTAGCATCCCGGCTCCGCCCCCTTCCCTGGCCCCGCCCCGCCTTGCATACTCACTGGTTCCTGGCCGGGACAACACAGTCAGGAAGATGGTGAAACCCAAAGCCACCAGGTGCGCCAAGATCCCACTGCCTGTCCGCAGCCAGAGGGTCAGTCTCGGCTCCCTCGCCGGAGCGGGAACCAGACCTGCCTCCAGGGGCTGCATGGCCGGGCCGGGCCGGCGCACACTCCCAGCGGCTGGAGCGCGTCTTCCGGGTTTGCGATCGCGGAGGCGGCCGCGGCTGCGGGAGAAGCCCCTCCCCCGGCCGCCGCTGGCAGTACGGTGGCCTCGCCCACAGCGCCCTCTGGGGGCTGGGGGGGGGAAGCGCGTCCGCCCTGGAGAGCCGTGGGGCGGGGTCAGAAGGGGACCAGACGGCAGGTGGCTAGCCCGGTTTCTTCAGTCAACCTCATTTGTACCTTTTTGTCCACAAGGGCTTACATCTCAAGTAGCTTGTGGAAATTACACTTATGGCAACTGATTCCACCCAAACCCCAATCACAAACTTCGAACGCTGAACCAAGAAGTGTGAAAGCAATGCTTTGAACTGTCTTCCAGAAACACTGGATTTCTCAGCTTGCCCACGCCCTCCTGCCATCCCTTCTTCTGGCTTGTTAAGGGAGTTAAGAATCCTCCCTGCCTAAAAGCAAGGACACTGGAAGGTAAGGACCAAGCCAGAACATATTGTCCATGCCTGGTGAGTTCAGGTTTGAGGACCAAAGGAGGGGGGTACAACTGTGTCACCCCTGTCGGCACACTAGCCTCCGGTGACATACATGGAAGAACTAGGGCACTCCCAGCCCTTTCTACCTCCACACCATCTGCTCAGCCCTGGGAAGCCAGGTGATCCTGAGGGACCAGGACCTCCCACATTCCTGCTGCCTGCCAGTACGGTGTGCCTCCCACACCATAAATGATCATACCTTTCCCCTTCCTGCCTCCAAAAAGGTGTAGCTCAGCTTAAGGAGGCCTACCTGGGAGAGACTCTACCCCTTCCTGAAGGGCAAACCCACAGGGACAGGGACCAGGGACCAAAACAGCCTGTCCCACAGAAATCATGGACATCATTAGGGCAGTTACCAACTTAATTCGAGCTCCCCCAAAGGTTGAGAAAATGAGGTTGCTAGGGAGAGACAGCAAGGGCAGGAACAGCTGAAGAGACTGAGGCAATAGTTCAGAGACCGGATGGAGGCCCAGCAGTGCTGGAAGATTGGAAAAGGGCCCAGGCTGACTCCCACAGGCCCTCAGGGCAAAGACCTGAAAGGAGAGCCAGAGGAGTAGCTCCCTTGACAGCAGCACCCCCCCCCCGCCCCCCGTTTGTTTCCCTTCCCAGCAGGACAGGAGTCATCTCTGGGGTAGAGATTCCGGTGAGCCCTTCTTGCTCGGAGCCATATGCCTCATCATCCTCTCTGGAGAAAAGACTCCCCCATGACACAAACCCTGGCCATTCCCACACCATTTAGACAAAAATATAGGAGCATAAGAGACTTCTGCAGGCAAGTGCCAGGAGCTGGAGTTTGGCTGCCTATCATCTCCACCTCCTGGGGTGCGGATGGGGACAGCAAGGACACTCATTTTATTACATCTTTTTCCTTTTCTGTTTCTGTTTTTACATTTTCTTAGCAGCAACAGAACAGGGAGACAGTCTTGAGGTATTTTAAAGAGTTTTTTTTTTTCTTAAAAAAAATAATATAAAGTTATAAAAAGCGGCAGCAGCCTGGGGCCCGGATCTGGAGGGGAGGAGGTGCTGGCGGCTCCATCGTGGTGGGCAGGCACTTTCTTGTTAATGGGCTTTCGACTGCAGGAAGACAAGAGGCAAGAGACTTGGTCAGGCTGGGGGCCTACCAGTCCTGCTACCCAGTGAACCGTGTGGACCATGAGAGCTAAAGCTTGCTTTCCTTCTGGCTGGGCTGCTGCCCAACTATGGGCGAGGGGCAAAATGAACGCCAGTGGAGCAGGGACAGCCTGAGAATGTCCATGCACACATGCGCACACACGTGGGGGCATGGTCCAACCTACTACTCTCGTAAGGGTGCCAGAGGAGTGGGTATGCATCTGGCCTGTGCCTACACCAGGAGGGCACCCAACTTCTCGCCGTGGGCAAGCCCTTCCTGCCCTCCTATGGACAGCCCAGAGTGTGCTACTCCAGGGCTCACATCAGAAGAGACGCATAAACCGGCTGCTGGCTTTCCCAGAAACCCTGGAGGACTTGCCTGGCACCTGAAATCCTGGAAGCGGGCATATATGCTTACATGGACCTCAGGTGGCATCCCTGGCCTTCCAGGCCCTGAGGCCCAGAGGCAGAACCCATGAACAAGACCAGCCCACCCACTCTGCACCCAGCATATCAGGCCACTGCTTAGGGACCCACGCTCAACCCCACTACCCAAACCTTTCCGATCAGAGTTCATGAAGTCCAGCTTCCTTTCCTTCGGGGGACAGGGGTGGCTCCAGTTCCTGGTGTGAAGGCCACAGCCAGATCAGAAAGTGGCCCTTTTGTAAAACAGAAGGAGGTGGGGGCAGGGGACAGGCAGCATCTCCTCAGCTCAAGGGAGAGACAGATGGGGGAAGGCCCATCAAGCAAAAGCTGGGTCACCCTTCAAAGAGCTGACCTCTCCCTAGAGGAGACGGCCCGGGAACTCTCTCAGCTTCCCCTTTCAGAATCCCTTCCCTGCACAAACACTTAGCACCTTCTCTGTGCTGGGTTCCCACTGTGCACTCTACCCTGGTCCATCCTGATCTCTCCCTGCCCATGCTCTCCAGAGAGCTGGGCTGGTACCTTCAGTGTAGAACACTTCTCCTCAAAGGCCATGGCAGGACCTGGCTTCTTGCGGCGCACAGAGCAGGCCGCATCGGCACGGGCACTGGCCTGGCAGTGCTTGGCCTTCACCGGCCGGCAGTAAGTGGCCAGGTTTTTCCGCTTCTTGGCTACCTCCTCCTCGGAGAGGCAGTTGGTGGGCAGGGCCTTGGTAGGGTGTCCAGCTGCTCCCCGGCTGTCCAGCTGAGAAGCCTTGACGGGTGTCGGGGGCTGATGAGGAGAGCCCCGACAGTCCAGAGGCCCTGCCCGCTTCACTCTTGGCCCCACCGTCCCATTGAGCCCCATGCCCAGGGCTGTTTTAGTCTTGGCTGAGAGGCCCCGGCAGCCAGAGGGTTTGCCTTTTCCAGAGGGCTCCAGGATACAGGTCCGTTTGAAAGTGGTGGGGCCGGGGGATAACTTTCGCTTTCGGGAAGGGGCCTCCACCTCAACCCCATCCTTGCCTTTGGACGACTTGCTGGCCTTCGAAGGCGGGAGTTTGCTGAAAGATGGGGATGGCGTGTTGGCGGGCAGTGGTGAGGTGATGGCCTGGGTCCCCCCCATGCATTCTGCCTGGCTACAGGCCGCGGCCACACTGGGGGAGCCTGCAGGGTAGCTGGGGACCAGACTGTCCTTGGCAGGGGGTGTGGAGGCTGGGCAGGCAGGTCTGGGGGGCAGGCCTGGAAGGCGGGGGCAGCTGCCTGTAGAGGACGGGCTGAGGGGAGCAGACAGTGGGGAGCTGACAAGGTGGGATGGAGGCTCAGCTGCCGGTGGGATCTTCCTGCAGCAAAAAGAGAGCTCTGCTGTGATGCCAAGCAAGCAAGCGGACCTCCCCACCAACCTCCACCGGGCTCTCTGCCCCACCTAGAAATGGCCCACAGAGCCCCAGCCTTGCTGCCATCTGCTGGGAGACGCTGGAACTGAGGCTTAGAAAGAAAGCACAGGGGTAGACAGCTGTGAACTAGTATATGGACCCATTAAGAACCTTATTTCAAATTTCAGTTTGGGCACCCCTATCCCTAGTTACCCAAAAGGTACTGGAAGTGACAGATAAGAGTCAGGCTTCACTCCCACACACACCCCCATTCTTGCCCTGCCTTGGCCCAGCCTCAGGCTGTCAAGTTCCCTCACCTCCTCTTCATTCTATCTGGGGTCTCGCCCGAACAGCCGAACCGCATCTACAGGTAGGTGAGAAGAATGAGGGCTTCTGAAGCCCACGGATGTCCGGGGCCCGGGGTCTAGGGAGGGCAATTCCAGGCCCAAAAGACTCACTTCCACATGTGTGAGCTGAGGTGCCGTTCCAGCATGGAGCTCAGTGCTGAGCAGAACCGGTCCAGCCGTCGGCTAAACACGTAGCATCCTGGACTCACCAGCCGGCTCCCAAAGGTGCAGAACTAGAGGCAGAGGGAAGGGCCATGGTTAGCGGGGCCTGGGAGACGGGGAGGGCACCTGCGCAAAGGATCTGACCTCCTCCCCACGCTGTGGGCCAGGACAGCTGGGCCACCCCCCCACCCCAGGTCCCTGCCCCAGGTCCTTACCGCCTGTGGCCGCGGGGGCCGGGTTGCATAATGGCAGTCAGGGGGGAGGTGGAGGTCGTCAGATGTCCCCTCCTCCTCACTCTCCTCGCTGGAGGCCTGGGCCCCACCCCGGGGCAGGGGAAAGGGGAACAGGCCTGGGTCCCCATCACCACCACAGGGGCCTTCATCATCCAACTCACTCTCAGAGGAGGCCCGGGACCTGGAAGGGCCAAAGGGGACGTGAGGGTGATGAGACGGGAGTGGAGGGTGGGGGTTCATGGGTGGGGGGGTCCCTGAACCCGCCAAGCTCAAAAAAAAAAAAAGGGCAGACACCCTGCTGGGCAATGAGACAAGGAGAAAGGAGGACGGGAAGGGAACGGAGAGAACAACAGAGCTCACAAGAGTGAGAGTCAGAAAGGTCAGGGGCCACAGCTCCCAAGGGATCCTCTCCCCAGCCACTTCGCTTCCCAGGCCCTGCCTCCTGGGGCGGGGCGGGAGGGGGGGAATCTGCTCCAGATTCACCTCCAAAACATCTTCTGAGCTTAACTGCACCCAGCTCTGGTCAGCCCCATCACCCCCTCTCGCATCACATATTCCCATCAGCCTTTTTGGGAGTTGAGCCTATTTCAGGTCTGCCCCTTGTGTTATGGGCAGAGAGGTGTGTGTGTCTCCTTTGGCAAGGTGGGCTCTCCCTGGGCTCTGGCACAGCCTCTGCACATGAAGGGGCCAGTGAATGAACACAAAGTAGGACTGCCTCACCCAGGACCCTGACCCTTTCAGTTCCCCAGGTACAGGTTTTTATCCCAGGCACTGGAACCAGGCCCCTACAGAAGCCGAGGTACAGCGGCGTGCTGGGGTAGAAACAGGGAGTCCCCTGCTTCTGCACAGCTACCAGGGGCCCCAGCTAGCTCCCCAACTCGGGGTGGAGTGTGACTCCCTGGGCCTGTCTCCCAGGGTCCCTGATGGCTTGGGACCAAGTGTCCCCAGGTGGGGGACTAGACCCTGGACGTACCTGGGCAGTGCACAGAATGGGTAGGTCTGCTTGGCGCGAGCAGAGAAGGTGCTGCTGGGGGCGGCCGCTGCCACAACCTGGACTGAGGAGGGGGGCTCCTGGGAGGGGCGCTCAAGAGTGGGCTCCTTGCGCCCTGGGCTCTTCTCTTTGGGAGACTCCCCTTTGCGGGAATTGGCCTTCAGCTCTGCTACTAGCACGTCAAAGTCCTTGGCTCGGCCCTGGACCTCCCGGCGCTGGTGCACCGAGTGGATCTAGAACAAAGCAGGGTGAAGGGTGGGGAAGGTATGTGAGCTGAGCAGGGGTAGGGAGCAGCAGTGTGTGAAAGCCCAGGCAAGCAGAGAGAGGGGGTGTACCGAGTGTGTTTGTAGGGGTACTTGTGTGTCTTTGTTTCACTCCCCACCACCACAGGCCCAGAATCTTCCTTTGGAGTGGGGCAGTCTGCCTACTGCCTCCAGCCTGGCCCCACTGGGAGCAGACTCCTCTCCCCCTTGCCTTACCTGGGCTTCACCCCACCCTGAGCTGAATCTTGGATAACACTGCAGTTTCTCTCCTTGCCCAGGGCCCATGTCTGTGCTGTCTTCCCTCACTGTGCAGCGGGACGGAGATTACCTTGCAGGTCAGCAGGCGTGTACAGATCTTTTTGGTCTCTGGGTTTATTACCCCACACTGCCTGTTGAGGTCACACTCCTTCCCTGTGGGGAAAACAATTCCCATGAACCCCAAGGCCATTTCCAGGAGGCCCACGGAAGACCTGAGAAGAGCTGGGCCTAAGGCAGAAGAACCTCTAGCCTTCAAGTCCAGGCTGCAGCCTTCCAGAGAAACTCCTCTGGGCATCAGAGAGAAACTCTCTGCTGGGCACAAGAACCATCCCCGCCCCCATTCCCAGCCCAGGCGCTCCTTTTGGTGACTCCAAGGCCAAAGTAGGGCAATGCAGATCAAGCAACAAAAGCAGCCACAGGCATCTGGGATGCCAGGGAAACCAGCTGTGGGAGTGGTCTGGTGCCCTGGATCTAGGTGAGAGGAGAGATAAAGGTCAATGGCCCAGGGTAAGGAAGAATACCTTCCCCTGCTTGGGCATAAGCTCTCTTAGCCTTGGTCAGGAGCCCTGAGCTGGAGAGAAGCTTCCTAGAAAGCAAGGAATTCAAGTGTATGCCCACGTCAAGTGGTGACCAGGGATGGCCAGGCCCACTCCTTCCTGACCCCTCTCCATTAGGCCCAAGGACAAAGCAGTCCAAAGGGTCCCCCACTCTACCTTCCTGACTCCCAAGACCATGACTACTCACGGGCCATCTTCCGATGGGTTTTGAGGGGCAGCCTGGCCCCACCAGGCTCCTTTTCAGGGGGGCTGCCTTCAGCCCGGTGACTGGGGCCCTCGCTGGGGGTCATCTCGATGCTCTCTCTCCCTGGAGGTTCTTTAGAAGGGGGTGCCATGGGGTTTTTCCCAGGGGAGTCCTTGGTGAGGCCACCAGGCTGGCTGAGGAAAGCAGAGGGCGGGGCCACCCTGATTCCATGTCCATCGGGCTTCGGGAGACTGGACATCTTCTCCAGATTCACCACAGGCACGAAAAGGCTACACATGGAGAAAGGGTGTGGGCTGGGGGGCAGGGGGGCTGGGCCTGGGCCCTGGACTCTAGCCCAGAGCCATCTCCTTCCCAGCCCTGAAACTTGGATGGGCTCCAGCAGGGGTGCAGAACTTGGGGACAGGGGACCCCATATTCCTTGGAGCACATGGAAGGGAGCTGCAGAGAGAGAGTGGCTGCCTCCTGCTGTGAGCAGTGCCCACTGCCCCACAGCTGTCTCCATTCCTGTTAACCCCTCCCTGGACTAGGGTCAGGGTCAAGGCTGGTCTCAGGGAGTCTCCAGCCTCTCCTTACCAGAGGTTGTCCTTCTGTGTCTTCTCAGGAGGTGGGTGGCCACGGCTCCGGGACCCCTGGCCCTTCTCCCTGGAGGAGGTTTTGGTGGAACCCGGGGCCCTACAAGCTGGGCCCTGCCCATTCACTACATGGCATTTCTGAGAGCTGGCAGGGGCTGGAGGTGGGGGTGGGGCCCGGGCGTAAAGCTTGCTGAGGGGCCCATGTCTTCTTTCTGTCACCAGGAGGTGGAGAGAGTAATCGAGGTGAGTGGTATCAAGTGCCTCCTTCCCCAACCTCCTAACCCTGCTCACAGACTCATGATACCAAGATCTGCAATTGCCTAGGCCTGAGATTTTAAATTTGCCATCTTCTCACTTGAATCTGACCCTTCTGAGACTCAAAATTCTAGGATTTGGCTTTCCGAACCTTTCCATTCTTCCCCTAATTCTTCTCCAAAATTCTGCTAGAATTTTGCTCAATCACCCAGACAGGCCACAATCATCTGAAGCCACCCCCAGGACCTTCTGATCCCCAAGGCCTCCCCCTCCATGACCCACATGACCTCCCAACTGACCCTGTCCTCAGAGTTCCATTCCCTACCTTTCCCTATCCCCTCTATCTCCTCCCTAGGGCTCCCCTCACCGCAGTGCTTCTGGAAAGCTTGAGGCTTCACCACTTGGCTGCAGTGGTTACACACAACCAAATAGAAGTCGTCATGGGCAGGGCAGTGCCCGAAGATGGACATGTCTGCAATGACAGAAGCCCTTATCACTGGGGCTGGGGATCCCAGGGTTTCCCTGTAAGATCAGACAGCACCCCCCCAACTCCCAGAAGACACTTTCCCCTCCCCAGCTGACATGACAGGCTTTATGCTGCATGCCCTCAGCTTCTAGAGCTCAACCTAAGAACATAGGATGTCAGGTGAGTGAACACAATCACCTATGATTACGATCTCCCACAACAGGTCACAGGAGGCAGGGGAGTGGGCTGACTCAGTCCTAGCAAAGCAAGGATCCCCAGACCTGCTGCTTCAAGCAGCCACCTCCTGGGATATGTTGGAAGAGAGGAAGGTGGTCCTGTCTACCCTAGGCCCCAGACCTAATGTGTGTTAACTCCCACCTTCTTTAATGAGGGTCATGGCATCCAACTTCTTTGTGTTTTTGTTACTCTCCTCCAGCTCAGCCCCTGGAGGAGAAACACAGCTTAGAAGGACCATCCCCATTAGAAACCTCGTCTCCTACTCAACCAGGGCTGGCAGCCAAGCAATAGGAAGCCCACACTCTCTAATAAGCTCCTGGTGCACAGGACCCCTTGGAGAGCCTTTCAGTGGGTCATTCTCAAGTGCCCGTTCTTCCTTCAGCTGCTATCTCTGGAATGAGCTGACCCCCTTAGGAAGGATCCTGCCACCTTTCTTATGGACCCTTCACTCCAAAGGTTCCATTACTGAGTAGCTGGGTGATTGTAAGTATGATCTCTTTTCTGGGCCATTTCCCCATTTAAATGGGAAACAATCCTTAACATATTTTACTATAAATCTTGAAGTCCCTTCTCGAGATTTCTCAGATGGTCCTTCCTGCTACTCTGTGCCACACCAAACAGATATCTCCCAGGTCCCAATCCCCATGAAAGTGATTTTCTTCCACCTGGGTTACTGTGGTACTGACAAAGTTATACTCAGCTTCTCAGGTCCTGCATTGACAGGATGGTCATAGAGCAGAGATACTGCCAATCTCAGGAGGCCCTCTGGCATCTTCAAAGTCCATTTGGTCAGCTATGCAAGCCCCTCCCCTCTTTAGAGGGCTTTGGGCAAGGGTTGCCCTTATACCTCAGTTTCTGGGTTGATGACAAAAACATCTTAGCTGTGCAAAGCAGCTCTTTCCCCCATCCCCCTACGTTACTCCTCTCCCCTCCCTCCTCTATGCCCCCTCCCTGTCCCTTGGAAAAAAAAATCAATTCTGAGTCACCAAACCCGTCTGATTCCATTTCCGGTTCTCAAAGCACCCAGACCCTGACAATGGCCCCATCCTTGCCCACCCAGCATGGGACAGCCCTGGGGTAGCCTGGGCATCCACTTAGATGTGCTTCTAACACCTACTAACAGATCTGCCCCTTTCTAGGATGAGAAGATCGCTGACAGTCTTATATAATCTCCAGATATGAGGGGTAATGGATCAGGCATGCAAGAGACAAGGGGCGCTCCTACTCTTAAGTCCATTAAAATGCACTGATGGGCAGAACTGAGCTGGGAGTCAGACGTCTCAGAGGAGAACAAGTGTCATCAGAGACTGCTCCATGCGGTCTCCTCCTCCACCTCTTCTCACTTGCAAACTTCTTCAGGGCTGTGATGCCTGCTGTCACCCCAAAGGCCATGAGGCCAGGTGCCCCCTGGGGCCCAGGAGACAAAGATCAGCAGAAGGGGCTGTCAGCCCGCTAACCAAAGGCACTCAGGAGCCTAGAGAAGGTGGGGGTCAGGGGAGAGAGCCAAGAGGCAGGCAAGAGGCCCGGGAAAGGACTGAGGGTTGAGGCACAGAGGGATGGATGGACGGAAAGGAGGAAAGGAGGGAGGAAGGGAGGATAGATAGATGGATGGACCGACGAACTAATGAGGAGGGGGCGGAGGTCCAGTGGTACTGCAACCCGTAGGCAAACGCCGAAAAGGAGCAGGAGGTGTGGGGCAGAAGGCGAAGGAACAAGGGGGGTTAGGAGGGGGGCAGAGAAGTGGGGTGCGTGGGAAACACGTGGAGAGGACTGTTGCGGACGGGGAAAGCCCTAGGCAGGTGCAGGAGGGGCGGAAGCTAGAGGGCAGCAGGCGAAGAGAAAGGTAAAGGCAAACAGATGTGGGGGCAGGTACTGGGCACGGGCAGAGGCAGAGGTGGGCAGGGTGGGCTGCGGGCGGTGGGCCGGCGCTAGGACCCGGAGGCGCGAAGGTGACGGAGCAGGCGGGCACTAGGACCCGGCGGGTCCTTTGTTTGGGGGGCCGGGGAGCCGGACGGCGGCTCCCGTCTGCGGCTCCCCTCTGCTGGCGGGGGCCCGGAGAGGGGGAGGGGAGACAGTGCTGGGGTCCCCGGACTCTACGGGAGCTTCACTCACCGTCGGCCGCGGGCAGGTCGGCCCGTTCCACCCACGAGCTCCAGCTCTGTCCCGCGAAGTCATCGAGACTCGGCACCCGCCGCTCCAGAGCGGCCATTGCTGCCGCCGCGCGTTCACGCACCGCCATCACCGCCGCGGACGCGCGCCCGCCCCGGCGCCACCGCCGCGCGGCCCCCTCCCCCTAGCCCCGCCGCAGGCACGCCTCCCCTCTCCCTCCCACCTTTCCAGCCCACTCTTTGCGCAAGCGCAGCACAGGTGGCTGCCCCTCACTTTCCCTATCGCATAGCCTTCTGGGAAGTGTAGTCTTGGCGGGGGTGCTGTTGCCTACGGAGCTTTCCCCAAGAGCCCCTCCAAAATGCACAACTGCGGAGGGCGAAGAGACCAAAGCCCCAGGACCTCGTCTCCTGACCCTTGTGCACACATTCTTTGTGCTACCAGCCCGCCCTCCCAAGCTCACTGCATACACACCCCCGCCCCAAACCTCTCTCTGCCCAAGACGCCCCTCTAAACCGTGCCTTCGCCAGCAGGCTGGCGCCCCTTCCCGGGCTGGCGGTCAAGAAGCGACTTCGCTCCCCTGTAGATCGCATAGGGTAGGTGCAGGGAGGTGGGCGCTGTGAATCAGAAGGGCAAGGGGAGGGAGTCTGTAGGATGTGCTGAAGGACACAAGGGTTGGAGTGGGGGAGGGTCCTTGGCTCCCGTGTTGTGCCTCTGTGGGAAACCCACGGTGCCCTGATGCAGGGTAGAGGGTTGGAGTGGCGTTGTCTGGGTTTGGGAGGACCTAGATGAGCTGATCAAGATCACCTGTCAGGATGACAGAAGGCTATCTCCGAGCCAGAGCCAGCCCCGGAACTGGGGTGGCCCCGAGGCTGCTGGTGTTTGCAGCATCTCTGCTGATCCTTCTCTCCTCCTGAAAACTGCGATCAATACCCTGTACCGCCTCTTCCCAAACCCTGGCTGGACCCTGACTCCATCCATCACTTTGGCTTCTTTTTCTAATGAGTATTTTCTCTGCTGGAAGGACTGCTACCAGAGCCTCAGCATAGGGAGATTTCTCATCAGATCTGTCATTTTCTTTGCTAAGGCCTGGAAAATACCTTAATCATCCTCTTTCTTCTCAGCTGATAACATTTCTTCCCACCCTCCCACAATCAAGAGACAAAAGCCTCCCCCCCCATCATATCAGAAAAGAGAGACTAGTTCTCTTTTCCCTCTTCAAACCTCACAGCTCAGCCCATATTTTTCCTTCAGTTAGAGGAAACCAGATTGGAGGGTGTGACTTCAAGACCTCAGACTTTCTTCTCATTTTCACCCAGGGAAGGTTTAAGCACTGCAAAAATAATCTCTGAGGGCAGTGATTTTTAAACTGAGAACCACAGATGATCCCTGGGCAGGGGTGGGGGGCGGTGACCAGGAACTTGTTGAAAGTGTAACATCGTGTCCAAGTGTGTTTTTCTGGAGAATGTAAGAGTCACTTGTCCAAAGGGGGATAGAGGTGCAAGTTTGTTCAGGAAGAACCTTTATAGTTAAAAGGGCAAGACATATGGCCCTCACCTCCTGACAGGAAGCTTAGGAGAGCAGATGAAAACAGCATAGTGGAAGCTACTATCTCTTGCCTTTTGAGTTTGCTCAAATTTGCTAAAGAGTCTCAGTTACTTTGGACTAATTGGTGCTACCAAAAGAGAAAACACAGACTCTATTGCTTGGGGTGCAGAGTGGAGAGAAGTGGCGTGCTGTTTTGGCAGAAATGCTAATATTTATCCAAGAATGTAAAGCAATGGGAGGAAGAGAATAAAAATCCCTGGAAGGGCTCTAGTCTTAGCTCCATCATAGCAAATGTTTTGAAGCACTGTTTATTTAAATGTGTAATAACAAGCACCAGAAAACATGCAACATTCTCCCCCCACCCAGCCCGCATCTTCAATCCCAGAAGTAGGAGACCTATGATCATGATAGTGGAGGGAACTCAAAATTCTGAAAATGTCCTTCGTGTGCACCCTGGCGGTGTCAGAGTTTAGTAGGGCGGATGGTGAGTGCCCTGCCTGTTGGCCTCCTACAATCTGGAGAAACCAGACACAATCTCCTACCCCCAGGCCCCACTAGGCAAAGCAGTGGTGCCAGCCCTGATCGGAGGGGCATGAATCCTATGAGGACAGATCTGCCCTCAGCTCTTTGCCTAGCCCAGCTCTCTGGAGGTAATGAGGTGAAGTAGGCTTTTCTCTTAGGTCATGGAAAGCAAGGCCATAGCCAAAATCAAGGCCCTTCTGGAAGAGAACAAGCCAGCCTCTTGAGAAGGAGAAAGAGCTTCCTGAGAGTTCTGGGCTAGGAGTCCTTGGCAGAAGTTCATACCCACCCCAGCCTCCTTCCCCTAACTCGAGGGCCAGTTGCTAACTTCAGCCCCCAAATGAGAACATTTTATCCATCATATTTCAAATAAATTATAAATATATACACAGAGTCCAAACAAAGTCCAGTAGAAGCTGCTCACAGACCCTCACAGGGGCCGGCTTAAAGAAAAATCGTCACCTCTTTGTTCTCTGTGTCTCTGGAGCTGCAGGCAAAACTATTCCCCTCTTCCTTGAGTAACCATGGGGACAGCTCAGGACAGAGAGAGGTTCAGACTTAGAAGCACTCATCCCCAACTCCTCTCTTCCCTCCTCAAATCCCTTCCCCCAAATCTAAAAACAAAACAAAACAGAAAACCTAATTCTTTCACTGAAGCATTCTGGAGAATTTGAGGAGTGAGAATTTCACACTCTCCCTGTCAAGTGGGGAAACTCTGACCCAAAGAAAAAGTGATAGCCCAAAGTCAAAGATCCTGTCTTCTGGGTACCCCAGTCATGTGCACATTACTATGGATGGTGTTTAGGGAGGTGAGAAGGTTGGAGGGGTCGTCTCAGTCCTGAGGAGAAATTGGCACAAGGCACATTCACCTTTGGGATGATAAGTGGCCTAATTGGCACCGGATTGGAAAATGGCTGGATTCTTCTTTCTTCCTCCTTCTCTGAGCAGCCATATGGCCAGAGCTGACTGAAATGCTTCGAGCTGGGTAGGAGATGGATGTCCCTTTCCCAGTCAGCATTGACTCTTGGGCCCTGGGGTCCAGAGAGGGACTGAAGGAGGTGTCAGAAAGAGGAGACATATCAAAGACAAATATGGAACTGGGTCCCGAAGTGAAGAAGCACCAATAGCATTGGCCTGCCCTGGACATGGTTCGGGTGGGAAGGGATAGAGCCTGGGAGAGATGAGGAAGCAGAGGAGGAAATGAGGGCAAACCAAGAGGGCATGTCCTTTTGTAAAGGTGAGAAAGAAAAGTATGAAAAAGAGGCCAGAGAAGGAATTGTGGGTTGGGGGGGGGGATGAGGAAGAAATGGGCCCATCCATCCATGTCCTGGGGCTCTGGGCAACTTAGCCTCATGATGGTCCTTTGGGCCCTTCCAAAGTCCCTATCTGGACCCACAGGAATGAAAGGAAGGCCTGGACAGACATGGAAAATGATCTTGAATGCCTCAGACCCAAGAGGCTGGGGAAGGGAGATGGACAGAGAGGTTGGAGGCAGGGAGGGCTGAAATGGAAATATTTCTAGACCCCTCATCTTGTGTCCCATATGTGGGACTAAGCCCAAGAAGAGGGCAGGAAGGAAGGTCAGATTTCTAGGGCAAGTACAAGTGTAGTGTTGGTAGAAAGTGTCCCAGCCTGGAGGGTTGGGAGGACAGAGGGAACAGAAGAAATGCTTCCCCAGCAAGTGTCCTGGCTTCAGTGTCTTGAAGTTGCAACCCAGTTGCAATATTTCTGCTCCCCACTAAGTCCAGGCCTCATCAGGACCCTCTACAGAGCTTTTTTGTAGGCTAGTTGGCCTCCTGGCTTCCCACCTGGTAGGCTGTGTGGGTGAGCAGAGGCCAGAGGGAAAAGTGGGAGAGTTGGGGCTGACTGTTGCTTGGGGATACACAAGGCTTAGATGACAGCCACTGAGGGGGGGTTCCTGAACCACTGGTGGGCCCTTCATGCAAGGGACCAGGAAAAAGGCTGCCAGCCAATTTCCCCTCCCCCCACTTTTATTGAAGCCAACAGGTTGATAGAAGTGGCTGCTAGGAACCAGTCTCAGGACTCTGCTCTCCAGCCCCCTGCAGTAGGCACTCATTCTCAGAGGCTGCAAGGGTACAAGTAAGACCCCAAGTAAGATGCTGGGTTTCAGGCAGTAGACAAGAAGCACTGAGCTCCTGCCATCCGAGGCTCCAGCCAGAGGAGGGATAGGAAGCCACTGGGAGAGCTACCCATCCATCAGCGACGTCTCAAAGCTCAGAGCCCAGAATGATGGGGTGGGGGGAGTTAGAGAAGGAAGAAGAGGGAGGTCCTGGAAGCCGGAGGTGGTTGAAGAGGTGCTGTCCTGTTCGGGAGTAGCCAGGTAGGGGCTGCTTACTGCTTCTCCACTGCTCCCTGCTCCGCTGCGCTCTCCTGGCTAGGGCCCTGGCCCTGGTCCTGGCCCTGCCCGTGCCATGGGGTCTCCTTGAACACAAACCAACAGTTCCCAGCCCACAGGAAAAAGTTGATGAAGCCGAAGAGCTGCAAAAACACCAGGGGAGTTTGTGAGAGTGGTAAGGAGGGCATTGTGGGAACGGGGAGGGGGAGTCCCTGGGGTGGTTGGGAGAGAAGGCAGAGGGCTGGGAAGACTAAAATACAGAGAACTGGATGTAGAGCCAGGTTCAGTGCCGATTCCCACTAGCCATTCTCGGGCCGAAGTCTCTCACTGTCAACAGCATGCACCTGAGTTGTAGCTTGATCACTGGGAGACTCTGGCCCCTGGAGCAAAGCATCACGCAAAGCGGAGCAAGGCGCTTCCCACAGCAGGGTTCTGAGTGCCTTTTCCGAGGGTGGGTGTGACCAGAGCTGTCCAAGGTGCTCCTTTCCTTGGGCCAGGGACCCAGCCAGGGCTGTATTCAAACATTTATTCAAAATGTTTGAATACTTAAAAACCTATCAGCAGGAAGTACTGGGGGAGGGGAGTGTACTGATGTCCACAATTAACTTTGAAATGCATTAAAAATACTGTGGTTTGGGGCATCTGGGTGGCTCAGTGGGTTAATCCTCTGCCTTCAGCTCAGGTCATGATCTCAGGGTCCTGCTTCCCCCTCTCTCTGCCTACCTCTCTGCCTACTTGTGATCTCCCTCTCTCTGTCAAATAAATTAAAAAAATAAAATCTAAAAAACAAAAAAATACAGTGGTTTAATGGATAAAGAGGGGCAGATAGATATGTGATAAAGCATGTCTAGGAAAAAGTTAATGGTACAGTTTCGGTGACGAGTGTGTGGGTGTTCATTGTAAAAGTCTTTCAACTTTACCGTATGTGTGAAATTTTTTACAATAAAATGTTGGGGGCTAAAACCTATCAGCAGGGTTCCAGCAAGGTCTAGAAGGCTCCCTGATATGCCAGTAATGAAACCC
>RCUC01063792.1:0-14831 GCA_003697995.1 Taxidea taxus jeffersonii
GTTCTTGGCACTATTAAGTTCTCTATAGGTGTTTGTAGAATACATGTATAAATGGAAGTAAAGGATGTGAATCTTCAATCCTCAAATTACAGCAACTATTCCAATTTTATTTAAGTATGGTCACTAAAGCCAAGCGGTCTACAATAAAGAAGGAAGTCTAAATGAGTAAATTAGCAGTTATTATTAATGCTTTCTTAGAGTTAATATACTACACATTGTCTGTTCCACTTGGAGGAATGATTTCTTGATGGCACCATTTGCTGAGTTATTTGATATGTTACATTTATTCTTATTAGAAATTTAAATGCCTATAATATGCAAAGCATTAGACACAACATATAAGACAATTTGATAGTACATTAAGCATCCAGTTTTTCTCTCCACATTTTACTTCTCCAATCAGAGCATTTATGAACTATCATACAGCTAATATAAAGGGGATGATTTTTGGATTTCTTTGAAACCGAAAAATCCATATTTTTATCTTTGTGCCACAGAATACAAAGATATATGTAGGAAACACTTTACAGATAATCTAATTAGTTTACAAATAAGAAATGTAAGGTTTAGATTAATTAAATAATTAATTGAAGTCACAGAGCTGGGAATTTAATCCCAAACTTTCAAAACTCTTAAGAAGCCTTATTCCATTATAATGTGTTGTTACATCATATTTCTCAATTCATTCAATGCATATTTATAAGAAGTTTGCTTTCCTTATATTAAAAACAATGCAGGTGCTTCTGGTTTGAGCCATGATGCAGTAATGGATATCAGAATTATCTTCTCAATACAGATCACTATAGAAAGACCATATTCAGGCATTGGAGGAAAGACAGTATAGGGCTGGGGTTCTTGGGAGAAGGGAATCTAGACAAGTTTCACAAGTACCTGGTTTTCTTTCTGGGGGTACTTTGGAAGTCATGACACAGGGAATTTAAGTCCAGAGTCAAGTGGCAATACTGGGTGGAGTCAGGGCCACTGAGGTGGTTGCAATATGAGGAACATGTTATAAAAGAAGAAGGTGTCCAGAGTACGAGTTCCGTATAGGAGTTTCCTTGAATCTTTACCCAAATACTAAGTGCTACATACATGAGATAAGCCTGGAGTCCAGCAGGGAAGAGCTACTAGGGGCTGGCAGGGTCACACAATGCTGACAGACGTTGGAGAGCTGCTCTGCCATAGTGAACAGCACAGGTATCCAGTTGAGAGCACAGCAAGGCCAGAGCATGAAGCTATACTCAGCACAGAATAAAGAATGCTCTAGACCTGCTTAAAAATAGGCATGAACAGAAGGAAGCTGATCAGTCAGTAAATTAGTTAAACACAGTTCAATATTGTTCTAAGGAAATTAACATAAACTCTCTACAACCTAATATCTACAATTTTCAGAAAGCCATAGAAAATGACTATACCAAGACTTGTTTGAATTATAAGGTAGGGCTTCCAAACAGTTATTATTGGGGCACCTGGGTGGCTCGTAGGTTAAGCGTCTGACTCTTGGTTCAGCTCAGGTCATGATCTCAGGGTTGTGAGACTGAGCCCTGAGTGAGGCTTCCCACTGGGCATGGAGCCTGCTGTCCCTCTCCTTTTGCCCCTTCTCACACCTCTGCTCTGCCTTTCTAAAAATAATAAATAAATAAATAAAACAAAATAATTATCATCAATGTATTCAAGGTTTACGGGAAAGGGGGATAAAAAAAGAATGACAGATAAGGACTCAGCACAGAAATTCACATTTAAAAGAAGAACCTATGAAAATTCTGCATCAGCAAAACAAAATATCTGAATTCAAATTTTTTTTTGACAAGCTGAACACTAGATTAGTGGGATTTGAGATGGGGTAAGAAAAACAATACAGAGAAAAATCACTGGAAATGTCAGTGGCACATCATCTAACATATTTGTGATTGGGGTGCCAGAAAGAAAGGAGAGAAAATTGGGGTAGAAAAAAATATTTATAGAAATAATGACTGAAAAAACTTCATATTTCATGAAAAACATAAACCTGTGAAATTGAAAAGCAGGAAAACACAAAGCAAACCACATCATTTCAGACTGATGTTAAACCAGAGACAAAAGGAAATCTTAAAAACAGAGAAAAAAGCCACATTGATATTTGATATAAGGGAACAATGATAAAAATAACTGCTGAACACTCACCAGAAGTAGAATGATCAGGAAGAAAGTAGAATGACTCCTTTAAATTGGCATTATTAACCTAAAATTCTCTATCTTGCAAAAATGACTTAAAAAAGTGAAGTTAAAATAAGAGCATTTCAGATAAGCAAAGGCTGAGATCATTTGTCTTTGGGAAACCTGCACTATAAGAAATCCAAAAAGAAGTTGCTAAACCTAAGTCACCTAAGAGAAATTACAGCAAATTGAGACTTGGATCTATAAGAAAGAAGCAAAGAGCGCTAGAAATGGTAAACATGCAAGCAAATATAAAATAGCCCTTTTACTTATTTCTGACTGTCTTTTAATGAAAATTAACCATTTAAAGCAAATATTAAACATTATTCTGGAGTTTATAATATAGGTAGAGATAAAATACACATATGAGAGGCAGAAGAAAGTTCACTGCTGTAAGTTTTAAGTTACAGCAATAATATGAATTAAAGGTGAACTGTCATAAGTTAAATATGCCTGTTGTAATCTCTAGAACAATCTAAAAATTTGAAACAAAGAAGTACAGCTTAAAAGCCAGTAGATGCCATAAAATGAAATATTAGAAATTATTTCAGGGGCACCTGTGTGGCTCAGTCAATTGAATAGCCAGCCCTTAGTTTTGGCTCAGGTCATGGTCTTGGCATCCTGGGATCAAGCCCTGGTTTGGGCTCCACACTCAACGAGGAGTCTGCTTGAGGATTCTCTCTCTCCCTTTCCCTCTGCCTCTCTCCTTGCACGCGCTCTCTCTCTCTAAAATAAAGACATCTTATAAAAATTGGTCAAAGGAGGAAAGAGAAAAGATTGGTCAGAGGAAAGAGAAAATAATAAATAGATATAAAATAAATTAAAAAAGAGAAAGATAGCAGACTTAAAACATAAAGGCATATACAAATCACATTGAATACAAATGAACTAAATACACCATTTTAAAAACAGTGATTATCATACTAGATTAAAAAAAAGGGACAATTAAATGCTATTTGAGGGGCGTCTGGGTGGCTCAGTCATTAAGTGTCTGCCTTTGGCTCAGATCATGATGCCGAGGTCCTGGGATTGAGCTCTGCATCAGACTCCCTGCTCAGTGGGGAGCCGGCTTCTCCCTCTCCCTCTGCTTGCTGCTCCCCCTACTTGTGCTCCCTCTCTCTTTCTCTATATCTGTCAAATAAATAAATAAAATCTAAAAAAATAAATGCTATTTGAAAATATGTATGCTTTAAATAAAAAGACACAGATTGTCAGGAGTGAAAGGACAGAAAAAATACCATGCAAAAACCAGTCATAAAATTTTGGATTGATTTTATTTTTATAAGACAAATTAATATTCAAAACAAAATTCTAGAGATAGAAAGATATTTCATTATTTTAAAAGGGTCAATTAGTGAAAAAAAGAAAAAAAATCTTAAATGTGTAAGCACCTAATAAGATATGCAAACAGGTGTGAAGAAAGCTTTGGTAGGTCTACGAGAAATAAATTCAAAAACATGATGGGAGAGTTTTTTGTACCCTGTTCTCTGTCATGAATGAAATATGTAGATAATAAATTCAATGAATAATCTGAGAATCTGAACCACACCACCTACACCTTGACTTAACTGGAAATTGTCCAACTCTATTTTTTTCTAGTTTACAAAGATGCATCATTATGCTAGGACATAAAATGTAACTTGGTAAGTTAAAAAGGATTGAAATCATAGAGGATTTGTTCTCTGCTTGTAGTAAAATTAAAATAAATGCAATAAGAGAAAGATACCTGGAAAATTACAAATACCTGATAGTCGAGTAACATGATTCTAAATACTCTATGGTCCAAGGAAGAAATCACAAGAGAAATTAAGAACATATTTTGGGGCGCCTGGGTGGCTCAGTGGGTTAAGCCTCTGCCTTTGGCTCAGGTCATGATCTCAGGGTCCTGGGATCGAGCCCCAAATCGGGCTCTCTGCTCAGCAGGGAGCCTGCTTCCCCCTCTATCTCTGCCTGCCGCTCTGCCTACTTGTGACCTCTCTCTGTGTCAAATAAATATATAAAATCTTAAAAAAAAAGAAATTAAGAACATATTTCGAGTTGAGAATTAAAACTCAATCATATCAAAACTTGAATTTATATTTTTAAATGATTAAAACAAAAAATGTTTAAAATAAATTATCTTAACAATCTAGGAGAAGAGCAAAATAACTCAACACATGTAGAAGGGAAAAGTAAGGATAAGAGGAGAAACTGCCAGGGTCTTCTTTAGTGGTTCATGCAACCCCTATCCTCTGTGTCTTTGTGTTCTGTCTGGGCCTCTTTGGTGAGTAGATTCAACCAAATATGGGAAGATCCCTAGTCAGAAGTCTCTGGACACAGTTGATCATCTATTTCTACCCTTCCTTTTTGGACTTTCAAATATAGGAAAAACACCTATACGCTAAACTAAACTAAACACTCAGTTTCTTTAGGACCACACGGTCAACCATGAGATTGTCCTGCCAATGATCACCTCCACTAGGCAGGCAAAGCCTAAAACCCCACACCTTTCTGTCTACAGCTAGCCCATTAACTCCTGCTAGGATCAGGGCCTGTAAGCACTGGAACTGACCTGAGGTTGGAGAGGGGTGATTGTCTCCTTCCCAGATGCCCTGGTGCTGAAGGACTATGGTCCAGGTTTCCTAGACCCCAGTTCTGTGGTCTTGTTAGTTACCGCATGGGTTTTGAGACATTAGTGCCCTGGTCCCAGGCATGGGAGAGTCAACAATAAGATAGTTATTAGCTAAGTTATCCTTCCTAGATCCAGCACTAAGGTGCCTTAATTTATACCTGACAAATGAATATTAATGTTTAATGAATTATAAATAATAATTTAATATAATAAATTAATGTGACTATGCATTAATATAATAAATAAATGAATCTAATGTTAAATCAGTTGAGCACAAGTACTGCTTTAAAGGACCTTTAAGGAGGGACATGAAATGTAGAATTTCCTGCCAGTAAAGGTCACTGAGGAAGATACTTGTGAGCAGGAGGAGTCCAAGGCTTCTCCAGTCATCCCGTAGGTGAAATTATCATCTACTCATAAAGCAGTCCTGACTAAACTAGTCTAAAGGTGGGCATCTTCACACTTGGGGCCCACACATTCACATTCCTACGCTTCAGCATAGGCTCAGGGGAGCCGTCCAGGTGAGGGTGCACTATGAAGACCTCAGGGCCCTTACATCCACACAGAAGTGGCCCTGCTTATGTGTCCCTTCATCATGAAAACCTACAGGTTTAGGCCTTAGAAATATTTTTGGGGGAGTACAGAGCATGCCTTGGGTTAGCCCAGATCCCCATGATGTCAGAAAATCCCATCTAGGGGAAGATGTGTCTTGTTTGGCTGAAAACACAAACCAAATGAGACTTATACTGAGTGTTGTCTTCAGAGAAATGGAGGTGGTAGAGCTCCCCATGGAAATAGAAAATACTGCCAAATTAAACGAATATTAGGAAGACAAAAAATTCTATTGGAATGATAGAGAAGAAATATTGTCTAGGAGTCTGAACACCTGAGCTTGAATTTTTTTGGCTGACATTTGACAAGTTACTTTATCTCTGTGATCCTCCCTTTCTTCATTTGCAAAGTGAGACACTGGTCTACATTAGGTGTTCCAACTCCCTCAGGTCCATGGGAAAATGACTCTATGATGGTTAAGTTCAGCTCCATTTGGCAATAGACAAAACAGTCTCCTTAAATGACTATGCGATGGATGACTGTTACATCAGGGAAGTTTTTAGTGTTTATTCATAAATTGAATTTAATGCCTTAAAAGTGATGGCATTAATTTCCAATTATGTTCATGTCCAGATGGTGTTTAGATTTTTTTTCTAATATTGGCTGGAGATAAAGAATGTGGCCTTTGCCCCCACCCTCTCCCCCAACTCCTACAGTTTTGGGAAGAAGGAAAATAAACAGTATTTTGCAAACCTTAAAATTCTGACTTATGTTTTGGCACTACAGGAATTTTTCCAGCCTGAATAAGAAATTGTTTAATATAAGGGAAAACTCAGGGGACATTCCAGTATACATGACTATGTTTTAGGAATCTATATGTACCCAAGCTCAGAAACTTCATTTGAAGAAATTTTAGTTTGTCTTATCCTATAAGAAAAACCACAATTAGCCTCTTGAGAGTGGGCAGTCTTCCCCAGCTTCACACTGCTACAGCACACTTCCTACCCGTTGTTTCCCTGCTGGGGAGCTTCTCTGGCACCATGGCCATGGGTGCTGTTAGGCTTTTAAGCATGTGTGACTGTGGAGTCACCACTGAGTCACTGACTAATGGGACCAGCCCCCAGTGGACAATTCTTCCCTTTCCTACCTTTGGGAAGGCAACCTTAGATATATTTCATATAGTCATGCAAGATGGAACAACCCATAACAGGAGATAATGCCATTAATCCTTACATCAGCTTTACCCCTTCCCATATTTCAGTCCCCCAATCTTATTTCTGCTTCCCATGAATTACTTTCCTAAATAACTTACATGTATAAAACCTTCCTCTTGGGATCTGTCTATGGGAGACCTCAATGTTATTAAAAATCTAAAATATTTCATTGACACAGGCATCTTTATCATAATATTCCAGCTGTCCATCTAAAACCTGTGGTCTTACTTAGACCCTGATAATGACAAAAAATGAAACTCATAATTCCCTGAGACAAAGGTTGTCCTTTGAGGGGTGGGGGCATTAGTTGTTAATTGTGGGAGTGGGAATAAGGACAAATGGATGCAAAAATCTTTCATTCAAAATTCAGATGTCTTGCATTCAGATATGCCTGATTTTCCAACATTTATTTAATACAATTAAATCATGGTCACATATCTTAGTCACAAACTTAAAATGAAGATGGTAATTAGTTCTTTCTGAGACCTTTCAGAACAGGAAGCTTGGGTGTCCTTATAAGTAGGAAGCAAAAAAATTCATTATGCCAAATAAAGGCATAATTCTAAAACCAGAATTAAGAAGTATTTCTATTCTGTCATTTTCTTCTTAAGGTATTTTTAAGTAAAAGATAGAAAATATCATAGTTAAGAGATTAAAAAATATAATGATACAATGCTATCAAATTATAGAAATTTTAGGATACAAGACAATGTACTATATAGATCTAGAAACGTAGTTAAAGTAATGGTCTTTTAAAATAAGATAAGCTGAAAAATGGAACGCCATTTATCCAAATAATCACCCCCCATAATCATGTTTGTCATTTTCCTAAATTACCTCAGCTGTACTTTATCTATAGTGGGGCATTGGAATCCCATTTTCATAAGTTCAGTCTTTAAAAAACAATCTTCATATCAGTGGAGATTTTGAGGTCTTGGATAAAAACTATTCAGTTACTCAGCAAAAAATCTATACAAATATTATGTGTGGGGGGGTGTGTGTACGTGTATGTGTGTGTGTGTAACACAGCTGTTGGCAAATATAGCCCATGGGCCAAATTCAGCCAAATCCAGTATTTGTATGGCCCACCAACTAACAATGAATTTTACAGATGTTTATTAGCAATCAATATGATAATAAAGAATATTAACTTTTCTCATTTGTTTTAAAGATTTTATTTTTTTAAAAATTTTATTTATTTATCTGACAGAGAGAGAGATCACAAGTAGGTGGAGAGGCAGGCAGAGAGAGAGGAGGAAGCAGGCCCTCCGCCGAGCAGAGAGCCTGATGTGGGGCTCAATCCCAGGACCCTGGGACCACGGCTCAAGCTGAAGGCAGAGGCTCCAACCCACTGAGCCACCCAGGTGCCCCTTAAAGATTTTATTAAAAAAAATCAAAGATCTTCATGACGTAACTTCTTCCCAGCAAAGGTATGTTTTGTTATGCCAACTGCACAACAACCAATAAATCAGGCAGGGGAGGAAGAGCTTCTGATTTTATACTTAAAAAAAAAAAAAAAAGGACCACTTCAAAAAAAGTTAAAGGATACTTAAAAAACCTTTCAGAATAATTGTCCATACAGTTGTTTTATATTGGCATCCCATTTCCTGCCTTCTAATCACTGCACACACAGGATAGAGCTGAGAAATAGTGTCCCATCACAAAGGATACCAAAGAGGTAATTTACAAGAATGCAGAAGTTCTTACTCTGTGAAAGACAAATACCATATGATTTCACTGATATGTGGAATTTAAGAAAGAAAGCAGATGAACATCTGGGACCAGGAAAAAGATGGAGAGAGAAAAGCAGACCGTAAGAGACTCTTTTCTTTTTTAAGATTTTATTTATTTATTTGAGAGAGAAAGCATGAGGGGGAGAGGGTCAGAGGGAGAAGCTGACTCCTTACTAAGCAGGGAGCCCAATGCGGCACTTGATCCCACTCCAGGATCCTGACTCAAGCCAAAGATGGTTGCTTAACCAACTGAGCCACCCAGACACCCACTCTAAGAGACTCTTAATGATAGAGAACAAACAGGATTGATGGAGGGAGGTGGGTGAGGGAGGGAATAGAGGGGCGATGGGTATTAAGGAGGGCGCTTGTTATGATGAGTGCTGGGTGTTCTATGTAAGTGATAAATCACTGAGTTCTACTCCAGAAACCAATATTGCAGGGTATGTTAAATGACTAAAATTTAAATTAAAAAAAAAAAAAAAGCTGTTACTCTATAAACCCTTGCCCCTCACCCTCACCCAGTTGGGTCATTTTTTATTTTTTCATGCTTCTGTCGTGACTTCTTAGGTAACATTGAAAAAACCTCTCCATATGTGTTCTAAAAGGCTTTTGAGTGGCATGTCAGAGTCTTCTGTGTTCACCTTCAGTTTCGTGCAAGGTTTGATATGTTTTAATATGTCCAGCTTGCCTAGCACCTCACATCAGCCTTATGTAACTCTTGGGAAGACTTGATTTACACCCTTTCTCCCCCTCTCAAAAGAAAAAATTCATTAGGCCTAAATGTCCCATTCAAATTCCAATCCAAGACACATGTGATTACAAATTGCATCTCTTACACATCTCTTGCTTTTAGCTTCTGCACAAATTCAGTATGGTAGCCCCCACAGTATTCTAGGGCATATACGTGTTAAGACCAGTAAATATCCACCATCAGGGGAAGAAAGGAAGAAAGTCATCATCCACACAGTCCAAATCTTTTCGCTATGTTGAGAAACAATTTAAAATGTGGCTTTATCTTCCTCTAAAGTTTACCATTGTATTTATTCAGGCCATCACCTTGATAAAGTTGTTAGAGCCAAGAAGGGTTATGTGTACCCATGACACCAGGTGAGAAAGGCTTGTGAATCTATAAAGGTAGGAGAATGGAACTTAGATTTCAAGCCTTAAAATAAGTTGGAAGAATTTTTCCTAATTCCTATGAGCAGCTCTGTTAATCAGATAATGGCAGAAAATACAGAGCTGATGGTTTTGCTATGGTACTTGGAAAGCCAGGCTTCACTCAGTAAAGTACCTGATAAACTTAGTTGGTTGTAATTCAGCCTGTAAATTAACTGTAATTCAACCTGTAAAATAACCGGTAAAGTACCTGATAAACTTAGGTGGTTGTAATTCAACCACCTAAGTTTATCAGGTACTTTACTGAGTAAATACACAAAAGTTGGCAACTTTTCTATCCTCAATTCCTGGCACTGCTGAGACACAAAGGAAAATGGTGAAGGTTCCTTAATCCCTAGAGATACTTTGGTTGTGGAGTTTTTAAAGGCCTTTGACCCTTCCTGGTACCGTTGGTAGTACCAGGGGTGTACAAAAGTGGGAGCCATGGTGGGCCTCCACTAAACAGAGCTGCAGGACCCTCAGATGTGAACATGAGACACTAACCCAGTGAGACTTTTACATGGGGATTTTACCCCTCATCTTGTTAATAAAACCTAATCTGTTTTTACAACAAAGAATTCCAGCACTGAAATTTCACATATGAAGGACTTTCACACATGAAGGATAAGAGTAGTCTATATAGATGCACAGCAAGGGGAGGCCGGTCTGTAGGCAGAGAGTTTTCAGTTTTCCCACAGTGACAGGGCTACCATCTCAGACTCACTGGAGGTAGTGGTTCTGCTCCTACCTGTCAGATGCATTAACAGGACAGAGGGGCAGGTCTTCTCACTGGATGGCTATGAGGAATGGGGAGGGTAGGAGGAAAAGAGCATAGAAAGCTTAAAATGAACCTCTGTGTGGAAACAGCTCCCAACAGGTCTTAAAGCATTGCTAACTTGAAACTTACATAGAGAATGTTTCTTTTGTAATTTGTTTCTTTTGTAAAAAGAATTGTTTTGCCCAGTAACTAATAATTCAAAATAGCCAAATCAGATAACCCTGAAAAAGATTTTGCCTTCCCCTTCTTATCAGCCATATATATATAAAGATATATATGTCTTTATATATGTATATATGGAAGATGAAAGTGGATAAGATCATGGTGAGGAGCCTGGGAGGGAAGGTATTAAATTTTTTTTAAATTAAAATTCAATTAATTAACATATAGTATTATTTGTTTCAGGGGTATAGGTCTGTAATTCATCAGTCCTATATAATACCCAGTGCTCATTATAATGCATAACCTCACCAATGTCTATCACCCAGTTACCCTTCACCCTCTTCCCCTCCAACAACCTTCAGTTTGTTTCCCAAGATTAAGAGGCTTTCATGGTTTCTCTCCTCTTTGGTTTTGTCTTGTTTCATTTTTGACCTCTCTTCCCCTATGAGCCTCTGCCTTGTTTCTTAAATTCCACATATGAGTGAGATCATATTATAATTGTCTTTCTCTGATTGACTTATTTCACTTAGCATAATACCCTCTAGTTCCATCCATGTCATTGCAAATGTGAAGATTTCATTTTTTTGATGGGTGCATAATTTTCTGTTGTATATGTATATACCACATCTTCTTTATCAATTCATCTGTTGATGGACATCAGGCTCTTTCCATACTTTGGTTCTTGTGGACATTGCTGCTATAAACATTGGTGTGCATGTGCCCCTGTGAATCACTATGTTTGTATCTTTTGGATAAATACCTAGTAGTGTAATTGCTGGGTTGTAGGGTAGTTCTATTTTCAAGTTTTTTAAGGAATCTCCATATTGTTTTCCAGATTGGCTATACCAGTGTGCATTCCCACCAATAGTGTAAGAGTGTTCGCCTTTCTCCGCATCTTCCCCAACATCTGGTGTTTTCTCAGTTGTTCATTTTAGCCATTCTGATAGGTGCAAGATGGTATTTCACACCTGTTAGGTGGTTTTGATTTATATTTTCCTGATGCTGAGTGTTGTGGAGAATTTTTTTCATGTGTCTGTTGGTCATTTGTATGTCTTCTTTGGAGAAATGTCTGTTCATGTCTTCTGCCCATTTCTTGACTGGATTATTTGTTCTTTGGGGGTTGAGTTTGATAAGTTCTTATAGATTTTGGATACTAGCCCCTTATCTGATATGTCATTTGCAAATATTTTCTCCCATTCTGTCAGTTGTCTCTAGGTTTTGTTGACTATTTCCTTTGCTGTACAAAAGCTTTTTATCTTGATGAAGTCCCAATGGTTCATTTTTGCCTTTGTTTCCCTTGACTTTGGAAAAGTGTCTAGCAGGAAATTGCTGTGGCTGAGGTCACAGAGGTTGTTGCCTGTGTTCTCCTCAAGGATTTTGATGGATTCCTGTCTCACATTAGGGTTTTCTACCTGTTTTGAGTCTGTTTTAGTGTATGGTGTAAAGCAATGGTCCAGTTTCATTCTTCTGCATGTGGCTGTCCAATTTTCCCAACACCATTTGTTGAAGAGACTTTTTTCCATTGGAAATTCTTTCCTGCTTTGTCAAAGATTAGTTGACCATAGAGTTGAGGGTCTATTTCTGAGTTCTCTATTCTGTTCCATTGATCTATGTGTCAGTTTTTGCATCAGAACCATACTGTTGATGATTACAGCCTTGTAATAGAGTTTGAAGTCTGGAATTATGATGCCACCAACTTTGGTTTTCTTTTTAACATTCCATTGGCTATTTGGGGTCCTTTCTGGTTCCATACAAATTTTAGGATTATTTTTTTCAGCTCTATAAAAAATGTTGATGGTATTTTGATAGGGGTTGCATTGAATGTTTATATTGCTCTGGGTGGCATAGACATTTTAACAATATTTGTTCCTCCAAAACATGAACATGGAATGTTTTTCCATTTCTTTATGTCTTCTCAATTTCTTTTATGAGTATTCTATAGTTTTCTGAGTACAGATTCTTTGCCCTTTTGGTTAGGTTTATTCCTATGTATCTTATGGTTTTGGGTACAATTGTAAATGGGGTCAATTCCTTAATTTATCTTTCTTCTGTTTCATTGTTGGTGTATAGAAATGCAACTGATTTCTGTGCATTGATTTTATATCTTGCCATTTTATTGAATTCCTGTATGAGCTCTAGAAATTTTGGGGTGAAGTATTTTTGGGTTTTCCACATAGAGTATCATGTCATCTGCAAAGAATGAGAGTTTGATTTCTTCTTACCAATTTGTATGATTTTTATTTCTTTTTGTTCTCTGATTGCTGAGGTTAGGACTTATAGTACTATGTTGAACAACAGTGGAGATAGTGGACATCCCTGTCATTTCCTGACCTTAGGGGAAAAGTTCTCAGCTTTTCCTCATTGAGAATGATATTTGCTGTGGATATTTCAGAGATGGTTTTTATGATATTGAGATATGTACCCTCTCTCCCTACACTGTAAAGAGTTTTAACCAAGGAAGGATGTACTTTGTTAAATGCTTTTTCTACATCTATTGAGAGGATTATAGGGTTCTTGTCCTTTCTTTTATTTATGTAGTGTATCACATTGATTGATTTTCAGATGTTGAACCATCTGTGAAGTGCAGGAATAAATCCCACTTCGTCATGGTGAATAATCCTTTTAGCGTACTGTTGGATCCTGTTGGCTAATATTTTGGTGAGAATTTTGGCATCCATATTCATCAGGGATATTGGTCTGTAATTCTTTTTGGTGGGTCTTTGTCTGGCTTTGGAATCAAGGTAATGCTCACCTTATAGGAAGAGTTTGGAAGTTTTCCTTCTATTTCTGTTTTTTGAAACAGCTTTGGAAGATTAGGTCTTAGTTCTTTAAATATTTGGTAGAATTTCCTTTGGATGCCATCTGGCCTTGGGCTCTTGTTTGTTAGGAGATTTTTGATTACTACTTCAATTTCCTTGCTGGTTATGGATCTGTTCAGGTTTTCTATTTCTTCCTGGTTCAGTTTTTGTAGTTTATACATTTCTAGGAATGCATCCATTTCTTCCAGATTTTCTAATTTGTAGGCAAATAGTTGTTCATAATATCTTCTTAAAATTGTTTGCATTTCTTTGGTGTCAGTTGTTAGCTCTCTTTTTTTATTCATGATTTTATTTATCTGGGTCCTTTCTCTTTTCTTCTTGATAAGTCTAGTTGGAGGTTTATCAATCTTATTAATTTTTTAAAGAACCAGCTCCTAGTTTAATCAATCTGTCCTATTGTTCTTTTGGCTTCTATTTCATTGATTTCTGCTCTGATCTTTATTATTTCTCTTTTCCCGGTGGGTTTAGGTTTTATTTGCTGTTCTTTCTCCAGGTCCTTTAGGTGTAGGGTTAAGCTGTGTATTAGAGAACTTTCTTGTTTCTTGAGAAAGGCTTGCAGTGCTTTATACCTCCCTCTTAGGACTGCTTTGCTGCATCCCAAAGGTTTTGAACAGTTGTGACTTCATTTTCATTTGTTTCCATGATTTGCTAATTTTTCTTTAATTTCCTGGTTGTCCCACTCATTCTTTAGTAGGTTGCTCTTTAGCCTCCATATATTTGGACTCTTTCCAAATTTCCTTTTGTGACTGAGTTCCAGTTTCAAAGCACTATAGCCCAAAAATATGCAGGGGATTATCCTAATCTTTTGGTACCAGTTGAGACCTGATTTGTGACCCAGGATGTGATCTATTATGGAGAATGTTGCATGTGCTCTCAAGAACAATGCGTATTTTGTTGCTTTAGGATGGAATGTCCTGAATAGATCTGTGAAGTCCATCTGGTCCAGTGTATCATTCAAAGCACTTATTTCCTTCTTGATCTTCTGCTTAGATGATCTATCCATTTCAGTGAGGAGGGTGTTAAAGCCCCCTACTATTATTGTTTTATTGTCTATGTGTTTCTTTGATTTTGTTATTAGAGGCTTATATAACTGGCTTATATAACTGCCCCATGTTAGGGGCATAAAGATTTACAATGGTTAGATCTTCTTGTTGGATGGGCCCTTTAATTGTGATATAGTGTCCTTCCTCATCTCTTATTACAATCTTTGGTTTAATATCTAAATTTTCTGACATAAGGATTGCCACCCCAGCTTCCTTTTGATGTCTATTAGCATGATAAATGTTTTACACCCCCTCACTTTAAATCTATAAGTGTCTTTGGGTCTAAAATGAGTCTCTTGCAGACAATATATCAATGGCTCTTGCTTTTTTTCCCAATCCGATATACTGTGTCTTTTGATTGGGGGCATTTAGCCCATTTGCATTCAGAGTAACCATTGAAATATAAGAATTTAGTGCCACTGTATTGTCTGTAAGGTGACTGTTACTGTATATTGTCTCTGTTCCTTTCTCATCTGTGTTACTTTTGGGCTCTCTCTTCACTTACAAAACCTCCTTCAATATTTCTTGCAGGGCTGTCTTAGTGATCACAAATTCTTTTAGTTTCTTT
>RCUC01063800.1:0-12720 GCA_003697995.1 Taxidea taxus jeffersonii
GTTTAAGCCACTGTATTGATGAGTTTCTGCTAAAACATTTAAAGCAGCATCCTAACTAACATTATTGTTTAAAGAAAGCTCTATTTTTTTATAGTAACAGCTATTTTTTTGAGATACAATTCACACACCGCACAATTCACCCATGTAAAGTACATAGTCGAGTTTTTAGTACATTCACAGGTTTGTACAACCATCACCACCGTCAATTTTAGAACATTTTCATCACCAAGAAGAGAACTCCTGTCCCCTTTAGTTACCATCCCCCATCCTGTCAGCTCCCCACCCCCAGCCCTAAACCACTTATCTACTTTCTGCCTCTATGGATTTGCCTATTCTAGACATTCCACATAAACTGAACCACACAGTACGTGGTCTTTTATGACTGGCTTGTTTCATTCAGCATGCTTGTAAGGTTCGTGCATGCTACAGATTTACCAGCACTTCATTACTCTTTGTGACTGATAGTTTCTTGAATGGACATACCATATTTTGTTTACCCATTCATCAGTTGATGGACATCTGGATTGTTTCCGTCTTTTAAACCCTGGTTTTCTATGTATTCTAGAAAGGGGGTTATTGTTCCAAATGTACTTTCTTTCCCCTATCAAAGAAGCCTCTTTAATTGTTCAAAATAACCACTGATGGGCCTCTGTGGAACTGAACTGAGGAGCAGCTTGGACCCTGAGAAAGAAGCCGACTCCCAGTGTACAAAGAAACCCAGGTCTTCCTGGGAACTTCTTTTATGCATTTCTCTATGGTTTTGTTGCTTTTTCTCTCCCTAGAAAATTCCCAATTTTTTACCAAATACTGCTTCATTCAAGTACCAAGCAGTGCCTTTAAGATGCACATGACTACTGGTTAAAACACACCTGTAGATGAGAACGGCATCTTCCAACAGATGGGATAGGCTGCCCTGTAACTGTTTTATTGGAATTGTTTTTTTCCTCCTGGGCTGCAGTTTTTTTCAGCAAATCCTCTCCCTTCCTACAAACCTCACCCCTAGCGCACACCACTGACTATTTTTTCTGGCTCTTTGTCTCTCCCAGTGACCAACCAGCCAGCTTTGGGCCCCCTGGCCTGCCTCTGAATGATCCACTGGCATGCCACGTGGATCTGCTGAGCTCTCACCCTCTGTCCCCTCTGCCCAGCTGCCACTCTCTGAATACCTCCTCTGTGAAGTCTTCTCCTTAGCAGCTCTGCACTCCCTCCTCTAGCTTTCTCCAGCCTCTTCCGTAGTAGGGCATTTAACATCGTTGTCTAATGCTCCTCCTTGCTCATGACACTGTCCCTCTGCCTTTGTTCCTCTCCCGGTCTCTCACACCTCTGATAGTGCTGCTTCACCGTGAGGAACTGGAACCCGGGATGCCATGTTGTCACCATCACAGTGTGGGCACGTGTAACCAGGAGCTTTGGGTAACTTTCCTGTAGTACCGACTGCCTCCTACTTCTAATAATTCTCTGATGGGGACAGCTTTCTCATATACCCCAAGTGCACATGTATTTGTCTTAAGGCATCCTCCCAGGAAGCTGTTTCAGTTACTTTGGTTCCTTCTCTCCCCCAAAGGACACGTGAGATGGAGGGGGCACATCCAGGCCTCCATACAAAGCCAGCTGGGCCATGTTCCGAGGGGAACACTGAAGCCTTAGGGATGTATTTCATACTTCGTTGCCCAAGATACGATCCTAGTGACTTGCTCACTTGCTTTTTAAAAAAAGATTCTACAATCAGAAAGACAACTATCATCTGATCTCCCTGATATGAGGAAGTGGAGATGCAACATGGGGGATTTGGGGGTAGGAAAAGAATAAATGAAACAAGATGGGATTGGGAGGGAGACAAACCATAAGAGACTCTTACTGTCATAAAACAAACTGAGGGTGGCGGGGGGAGGTGGGGAGGGAGAGGGCGGTTGGGTTATGGACATTGGGGAGGGTATGTGCTATGGT
Source organism: Taxidea taxus jeffersonii (assembly GCA_003697995.1). NCBI lineage: Eukaryota > Metazoa > Chordata > Mammalia > Carnivora > Mustelidae > Taxidea > Taxidea taxus. The sequence goes on from RCUC01063800.1 coordinate 1,948, forward strand.
GAGTGCTGTGAAGTGTGTAAACCTGGCGATTCACAGACCTGTACCCCTGGGGCTAATAGTACATTATATGTTTATAAAAAAATAAATAAATAATAAAAGCCTTAAAAAATAAAAAAAGACTCCAGCTAGAAAAATAGGAAAAAACAAAGGGTTTTTTTTTTTTTTTGTGTGTGTGTGTGTGTGTGTATTGTAGGAGCGGAGGTTGTGTTATCCTTATGGACTCAAATCAAGCATGCCCAGAACAAGAGAAAAGAAATGCTGATGAGGTGCACAGAAAATTCTACAGAGGTTATACCCAAAATGAAACATCCACATGAATAACATTTTTGCAGAGGCAACACATCCAGCCCCACTGATTCTGCTTGCTGAGACAGTTCACTTTCACTGATGCCTTCCTGGTAAATAAGAGCACAAAGACCCCAAAGCCTAGGCCACAGGCCACCCTTACCTCCTCACACGTCTGCAGGTGGTGGGCAATCACTCTGGAGGCAAGTCTCAGAGCTACACTTTGAATTTCAGACCTAGAAAAAGTAAGCCAAAAACAGAGAAAATAAAACCAAATGTACTTTGCATACAGATGGGTTTTTGTTCATAGTCTGTAATCCATGCCATTGTTAATGGTGGAAATGCTCACCTCAAGGCCATACCGATGCTTCCAGAAGTAATTACCTCTTGGTTATTAATGTGAAAACTCTGACCTCATTCTATAACTTGAGCTTAGAACATGCTCCTAGGCTGAGATTTAGAAGGAAGCATAGGACCTAAGCCCTTAGGTGAGGACTGTGCCCTAGTCCATTATTTAACTGACTACTGGGAAGGACCCAGTAGAGGCAGCAGAGCTGCAGAGGGAGCAAAGAGGGCAAACCTTTCATTGGAAGCAATATCCATTGTCCAGATCAGGAACTCCTTTGGGGTGAGGTGGATACAGTGCTCGGTCTGGGGAAGCCACTCGCTGGGGTCTATGCAATGGAGAATTTTCAGTATCTGCGTGTGTCAGATCCATGGGAAAAAAAAAAAAAAAACAACTCAGGAAAAAGTCTCCAGAAGCCAAATAATCATCACTTGTATCAAGAAAGGGGTATAGCTTTCAAAAAGCTTCACTGACTTCTTATTTCCCCCTTAATATTTTTGGGAACCAAGACACACCCAAGGGACCTTAGTGACCTGGGATCAGAGTTTGGATGCCCTGATTCCTTGGCCACTGCCTTTTCCTTTTGATGATGCTTTCCAGGTGGCCATCTGTCCCCAAACATCCATGTCATCAAAGACCACCCTCTGCCACATTCTACAGCCAATTTTCAGTGCTGTGTTTCTTAGGGTGCTGAGTGGCTTACTCTCAGTCTTTATCTTGGCTTACTGCCGTCATCATTACCCTTGCCATCACCGTTTTTAGTGCCCTTCCATGCACGAAGCCATGACAAGCACTGTACAAAGAGAATCCTTGCCCACTGGATGCGGCATCTCCTTCCTATAGCTCCTGGGGAAGCCCAACCCAATTCCACCTATGTGATCTTGTTACTGTCAGCTTGCCAAAGAGTGTGGGGAGTGGAAGGGGAGGGTCTGCACACCAGAGACTTTACCTTGCAGAAGCATTCTGGGTGCTTTTCCTTCATAGCCAACATCAAGAATGTCCCTCCCATATTCCACAGCAAGGGTGGCAGTCCCTTTTCTCCTAATCCAGAGGCCGCTGTCGAGAACCTTTCCAGCAGGGCATCTAACGTCAGCAAGCGCACTTCGGGGAAAGAGGACTCCAGTAGCTGAGAGAAGGAGATGGGAATGGCCTCTGCCTGCTCTCCAGCCTGGGCCGCCACCGCCCACACTGTGGCGATGGCTAGTTTGGTGAGGCTCTGCAGGTACTGGGGCAGGCCTGGTGCGGTGAAGGAATAGGGGAATCCTGTTATCAGCTCGGATCGTGAGATGATCCTCCTGATGTCCTCCCAGAAGCCAAGATGCTCCACAGCTAAAAAAGCAAACAAGTGAAGGGAAAGAGGTAGTCACTTCAAAGTCCCACAAAAGGGCAGTGAAGAATGCAAGGCGCTGGGTACTTGGATTGGGACTACCAGATGCCTTTCCTGAGTAGATTTCACGGGAATGATATAGTAAGTGACCAGCCCACGTAGGTTCAGAAGTCTGAAGGCATGGACCTGAAGTCTGAACCTAAATGGGCTAGTCACTTACTACATTTGCCTGGAAGCAATTTCTATTCAGTAATTCATAATGTTTCCCCTGGAGGGAAAAAAGGCCTTGCTATCAGAAAAAGTGTTCCTGGCACCCCTCCCCAGCACTTCATAGGTATGAACTCTGGGACCTCCTGAATCACTTAGCCTCAGAGTTGAGCAGGATAAAAGGACATCTAGTCCAAACTTCCCTTAGGGGCTCGGATCCCTCTACAGCACCCTTTCTCGAAGTCTCCTGTTCCGCCCTTACAGTGACTTGGAACTCACAAGACTGACTGTCTATTCCATTATTAGGCGATCTAAATGTCACCACATTCTTTTGAGACATTCTACTCACTGGTCCAATTCTGCATTTGGAGGTTCTCAGTAAGCCTAGGCATGATAGCCCCCATCTTCTCCAGATGAAACACCCCTACTTCCTCCAGTGATTCCCCATATGGTGGGGTTTGTCTTCTTTCAATATTCTGGCTGCCCTCCTTTGGATGTGCTTCCCCACTTTTAGGGTCTGGTGCCACAGAGTGGAACATGACTCTCCCACGTGGTATGACCACAAGATGATGACTTTCCCTGTTCTGACACTAGGTGACTGGAGTTGCATCACACTGTTGACTCATGGAGCTTAAAGTCAACTGAGACCACAGCCTTTCTTTTTTATATGGTCTACTGAACATGGTGAGTCATCTTCCCCTACCTTGTACTCAGTCCTTAGATCGGGACTTGTTTTCTTTGTTTGCTTGTTTTAAAACCAAGTAGAACCGCTGTTAAATTTTATCTCCCTGTTAAGTTTTATGGTCTCCCTTTTAGATTGCCAAGATCTTTTCATATTCTCACTTCAGATCAAAAAAACCACATTGCCTGCTTATTATGTCCTGGGAGATAAACAAAATGAGAACGCTGTCCTTAAGGAGTTTCTAGTCTAGTCTGAGAGCGAGAAATGAGCAGGTAATTCCAATACAGTGGGGTAAACGATAATCTGAGTCTTCAAGGGGAAAGGAGGGGACAATGTGTTGGAGCCACCGAAGGCAGAGCAAAGGTCCAAAGGCATGAACCAGAATGGACTATGTGGGGAGCGATAGGCAGTCTGATAGGACTACAACATGGAGTTCAAGGTGGGGAACAGCTGGAGATGAGGCTAGAGAAGCATTGTGGCCAGGACATTCAGAACCTCCTAGGTCATGTGAAGGAGGCTGGATGTTCTTCTGGAGGCAAGGGAATGCTACTTGGGGGTTACTTCAAGCAACAAGGTCAGGCAGTAATCTAGGAGAGAAATGATGAGGGAAGGGATGGATTTGAGAAGCCAGTAATGGAGTAAAATGGACAGTACTGGGTGACTAACCAGGGAAGGAGTCTTGGGCACCTCCCAGAACCCAGATGCTCCATACAACCAACATATTCATCATTCAACAGAAGTTGTGTAAAACCTCGATGTGACAAGCATGTTGTAAATGCCTGTAATCAAATACTTACTGAAACTGTGGACTGGGCCAGTGTGGAGGGCAGAAGGCGTCGGTGAGTATTAGAAGCAGACCCCTACCCCATTCCCTGCCTATCCCAAACTCTCACCAATTCATTACCAGTTACAAATCCTCCTAACTTGACCATTCTGTGCATGGAATTTCATCTAGAAGAACATCGTGATAGACCTCATCAGAGGCCTTGCTGAAATTTAGATATCTCAGAACTCTGTGAACACTACTGCCTTCTAGAAAACTATCATAAACGTAACAGAAATGTAAAAGATTATGGTAATAAAAAAACTTACTTGAAATTGCAAAATCTCATAGGCTTACAATAGTCCAGGAATCAAAAACATAGAATATTCATGTTACACATCAAATTGTTACAAAAGAAGTTTGCCCCAAGAGGCAAGGTGGGGGCTCAAGCTCCAATATGACTGGGCACCCTGGAGGACTCCATCCACCATCTGCCGACTGTGGCTGTAGACGCACTTCTGCTCTTAACTCAGAGTCTTCGGAAGTCCAAGTTCAAGTAGGAGGGCAGCCATCTTTATAAAGCAGCAAGGAAGACCCAGATAGTTGGGGTCCTCAACCTCTGTGTCAATTGTCCCGGTACAATTTAGTAATGACACCATGACACCATGTGGTCTCCACGTACCACTTCCCTACCCTTCCCTCCCATTGCTGCCTCAAGACAACACTGCCTTAAGTAGGAATTTCATTTGTTTGGCAAGGAGTCAGAAACATGGCTCAGAGATCTGCTCTTCAGAATGTTGTATGGCTCAGAGATCTGCTCTTCAGAATGTTGTGACAAACAGGAAGAACTGTCTAGGCCATTCTGGATGATTTTCAGAGGAACCTGTTATCTGAAAGAGAGATATTCCAGCAGAGTACATTATTCGCTGGACTCAAGAGCCAGGCACCCAGACCATCTTCTTCCTCTAGGGCCTTGAGGAAGGATGACATCATCAAGAACCCAGGGACTGAAGGCACTGGCCCAAAGAAAGAGAGATGGGGGACAGGCTTGGGAAGAGCTCCTTTGGGACTTCTTAGCCTACATTGCCAGTGGAGCTCAGTACAATGCCATAAGCATTTCCTGAGCGTATGTTGGGTACTTTGGGAGGAGGAGATTCAGAGTTGAGAAAAAAAAATTACTTGCTATCAAAAAGCTTTAAAAAAAAGCTTTTTGGGAGGATAAAGACAGCTACAAAAAGTGCAAAATGCATAGGGCCCTAAAATTGTTAGTGAGAAAAGCTAGGTTTATGTGCTACGTACTATAGAATGTTATATACCCATTATTCAATCCTAGGAATGATTATTTCTAGAACTGACACTTGAGTAGTATTCTAAGCACCTCAACAGGTGTTAACCTCATTTGAATAAGTAGGTACTAGTAGTATTTCCATTTTACAGACGAGAAAACAGAGAGGTTAAGTTATCTGCCCAAGGGTGCAGGGGACGGGAGGTAAAGAGAATACATGAGCCATAAGAAGGACCAAAATGAATGTGATGGGCGCTTATTTTCTATGGGAAAATACAAAATAAAAGCTTTCAGGAGGGAAAAAATTTAAGAAGGGTCCTGCAGGCTGCCCAGTGGTGCCTAACTGGGGGAGGAATCAGCAAATGCTCCAGGAGAATTTGAGAGACAAGGAGTGGGGCGCCTCGGTGGCTCAGCTGGTTCAGTGTCTGCCTTTGGCTCAGGTCATGATCCCGAAGTCCTGGGATCGAGCCCCCTTCTCCCTCTCTCCCTCTGCCTCTCCAGCTTGTGCTCTCACTCTTTGTCTAATAAATAAATTAAATCTTAAGAAAAAAAGAGAGAGAGACAAAAAGTGACCAGTGAAAAAGTCTGTTGAATTAGTGTATCAGCAGAGGAGCAGTGAGGTCAGAGCTGTCAGAGCTACAAGCTAAGAAATAATCAAATAACACACATTTAGACACTTTCTCCTAACTGCTGCTTAGACTCAAAGAGATGACCTAAAGCAGAGGCTCTGAAACCAGACCGAGCCTCAGGCTCACCTGGAGGCCTTGCTAACCCACAGACCACTGCCCAGGCCTCACCCTCCACGTGTCTGATTCAGCAGGCCTGGGGAGGAGGCTGAGTTTGCATTTCTACTAGGCTCCCAGGTGCTGCTGGGCCAGGGATGTTTGGTAATCAGAGCTTCTTAAAACCACACATACCTGAATCCCATGCTTGCATACTCAGAGTCAGTTGGCTTGAGGTGGGCACAGACACCTGTAGTCTTAAGAAGCCAACAACTAATTCTGCTCTGTACCCCAGCTGAGAACCATGCTCCTAAGACATGACCTTCATGGGGGCCTGTAGGGTTTCTGGAGCTTGGGTTTGCAGTCCCAAGTAGAGCACAGCTGATTCCAGCCCACTGGTTCATTATCATGAAGAACTAGAAAATTCCCCTACACCCTTTTTCTCTTACAAATAAAAAGGTCAGAGGAGAGAAAACCACCAAGAATTGAAAAGAATGAATAAGCACTAGAATAAAGGCCCCTGGCAGGCAGTCAGGCCCAAGTCTGGCTCGCTAGGCGCGGGCTCTGTTCTCAGTTTAGGATTTGGCAGCGAAACTGACCAGGCTCGGTTCCCATGGACTCGCGGACCGCAGAACACCTTTCCCCCTGAGCCTACAGCAAGGGGCTCTCGAGCCAGGACAGGAGGCTGCAGTCAGAGGTAACCAACACTTTCACACGAGCAGCTGCAGTAACTAGAGCTTCAGAAAAGCAACTATGGCAGGGGACACTGGACAACGTCTGGAGCGTGCCTGGTTTTAAAGGACTGGGTGATTCTAGTGTGATTATCCTGAGCTTGACAGCCACTGCTTCATCAGCAGCCGGTAGACAGAGTTCACCAAATGGTTTTCACAACCAGGACTTCTTCCTGTACAAGCGCTGTTTTGTGTCTTGCCCTACCAAATGCATTTCCAAGTCCAGATCAACATGGGGTGTTTATTTCCATTTCCCTCAGTAACTTGTCTACGGCGTGCAAAAAAACTGAAATCAGGTCTTCTATGGGGCTCCCCAGTCTGAGGTTTAGAACCTCTCTTCTCTGGAAGATAACATTTCTATTTGTAATTTCAGTTTCGATTGCTTTGGGTTTCTTCTTTCCCATCTTTATTGGAAAGCCAAGTGTTCCAGTGAAAGAATCAAGTCCCTTCTTTAATGGCCCCATCTTATTTTTCAGGAATTAGATGATTTTTACAAACTTATTGATTGGAATTTCTTCTCATCTGGGTGGTCATTTTAGTCACCCAAGTACATATGACTGATTTTAAACATTAAATTGGATTTCATTTTTGAAATTAACTTTTTGTTTCTTTAGAGTAAGCCTGTTTCTAGCCTTCAAAGGAATGGCTTAATGGCTGGGTTCACTCGGAAGGACAAGAACTTCTGCTATGTTAAGTCCTTATTCAATGGAGAAATAGTTTGGAATCTAAGTTTGGAATCCAAGGACCACGAAAATGTCCAAAGCACTGAGATAGACTGTGACACTAAGTTACCAACTTTTTACCTTGTCAAGGAAGGATGTTAAAAACCCACTATCTATTATCATTTTCATGAAAGAAAGGCTCTCTTTGCACCAAAAAAGATAGTAAATCCATAGTGTTATCCTAAAAGCATAATTCTTCAAAGACATCTGGCCTTAAGAAGCCTGCCAGAGAACCACTTGGTTACGGTTTGACTGTGAAAGCATCACCAGGGACCAGCATAAGGAAACTGCAGTTTTGGGGAAGCTGGTAACAGTTTCCTGAGTGTGCCTGTTTGGACAGCATAACTACCCCGAACAGAGGTCTTCCACGGAGGAACCGCAGGGACTCCTCTGGGTCCCTCGGGGCAGCGAGCAGAGTGTCTGTGTGAAGGACCACAGTGGCCCATTCACACAGTTCCCTCCCGTAATCTCGAATGTACTATTTTAGCAGTTCTTGGTTTTCTGGCAAGCTGCAGATTGCAGTGGTAATGTCTGCAACCTGAACAGTGATTGCTAAACTAACTGATTTTCAAAGCGGCCACTCCCTAAACAACCAACTGTACACTGCGAACATCAAAACGGCTGCTGAAAGAGGATTTAAAAGCGGCACATGTTTGGAGAAGGGACAGCGTCCTATGTCACAAATCCTGTTTTATTACTTAGGGAAGTCTGTCTTCTCCCCAGAGGAGGAGCACAGCCCCAAAGGGCAGGCCTGTGGGTCATTCATCTTTGATTTTCTGAGCCTGTCATATAGATGGGTTAAAATTTCTTCTTTTTTTAAAAAATCAACATAGGGGCGCCTGGGTGGCTCAGTGGGTTGGGCCTCTGCCTTCGGCTTGGGTCGTAATCTCGGGGTCCTGGGATCGGGCCCCGCATTGGGCTCTCTGCTCAGTGGGGAGCCTGCTTCCCTCCTCCCCTCTGCTTGCATCTCTGCCTACTTGTGATCTCTGTCAAATAAAAAAAATAATTAAAAAAGCATTTAATTTAGGTGAATTTAACTTGAAGTACTCAGCATGAAGAGAGAGATATGAAAATAACAATTATAAGAGAGGGCAGTTTCACCTGGCACCCTCGTCACTGAGCATATTTCTAGAAGGGCAGTTGTGCTGCTACCTCAGACCAGACTGAGGGTAGCTCAGACTTGAGTGTGCTCTCTTGCAGAGGTCCAAATTCAGTGGTCCAAAACCAGAGGAGCTCAGACTTGAGTGTGCTCTCTTGCAGAGGTCCAAATTCAGTGGGTCTGGGGCAGGGCCCCCCAGATCACATTTCTAACAGACTCCCAGGTGACGCTGAGGCCGCTAATAGGAGCCACCTTTTAAGACCCTCCTGAGCCCACCTGAGCTCCTCTGTGCTCCTGGCAGTGTAAACACCTTGCTGTGTGGCATGTGTGTAACTCTAGGGGTTAGTGGTGTTCGTCTCTGTACACCACAGCCCCTAATCATAAAGTCAACCCCTTCATCAAGTGTTCAGCCAAAAGCTCCTGGCCTTCGCTGTTAAGTCGTGAATCCAGAGAGCCTGATTTTGTGCTGAACTGGACAAGAGAGGTAAGTGTGCAGTCCCAAAGACAGCATTTCCTTGGCTCTGCAGAGGTGGCTACAGGGGAAGCCAAAGCCCCAGGCATCACCACGAAGTTGTTCTACTTCTAAGTAGCAGTGGGTACCCAAGAAGAGGGGGAAGGATCCTTCCCAGGACTGAAAAGTCCAGCCAAACAGAAAAGGATAGTTTCCCTGCTATGGACTAAGTCACTTACTGGGATGCTGTGTAAATGGCAATGATATTGATCATGCTCACTTGCCACTGAGAGTCAGCCTAAGCTTCTCCATCCTGCCTGACCTTGCACATGCTCTCTCTGCCTCAACTGAATGAATGAATGAATGAATGAACGAACGAACAAATGGCTGCATTTCTCTTTCACACATTCAAAAGGTTCTGAATTGTCTGACACCTGTAGGTCAGGAAAAATTTGCAGATGTAATTGTTCTGAAGTTTCCTGGATCCCCTCCCTTTCTCCCAGAATCTCGACCCTCCTTAAAAGAGTAGGGGATGAGAAAATACAAAGCAGAATTCACTTTTAATTTAGAGCTAGGTGGCCAGTTTTTTCTGTTTCAAAGAAGTGTAGCTCCGGTCAGAGAGATCTGTAATCAGATCCAATAAAAGTTCTTACCTCAAACAGTTGATAAACTGGTTCTAAAAATAATCTCAGATGATAATTTGTTCGCTCTGTGAATGTTAATGTCCTGTTATGCAATTTGTCAGTAAAAAAAATATACTTGGGGAGAAAAGGAAACCATAGGAACTTCAACAACAACAACAACAACAAATCAACTGATTTAATAAATGTTGGCTTCTCCTTATCGAAGGGAAATTCCATTCTTTTATTTAATCCTCTGTCCCTCCCAATACACTGTAATCCTGACCTCAGGGGCCCCTCCAACAACAAACATGTAGGATGACCTGGTGGAAGGATCTGGAAACTAACTGCCTTGAGAAGCAAGCTGAACTGGTGTTGGCTGCTTATTTCTTGCCTCCTTCTGCTTCCAGGGCTCTGCACCCCTTCGTGCCCTGCTGACACAAGGTGTGGCCCTGATACACTTCCCTTGGAAAATATTCCTTCTTTCCCTTGCTCCCAGCATATTCTTAAAGGCATGTAGTTTTCAAGCACAAAATTCCTTATCTGCTGCTGATGAAGGAGGATGAGCTTCTGAGAAGATCATCTGAAAACCGTCTTGTCACCCCAAGAAATAACATAGTCCCTGGGCTTGGGAGCCTGCTCTGGGTGGGAGCTCTGAAAGGATTTGGGCCGGCTAAAAATGAGCTCACCAGGCACCGGGTGGGGCCAGCTTTTACTTCTGGACTCCACCCACCATCCCATCCCTGTCTCTGCCCAACACGGGGGGGGGGGGGGGGGGGGGGAACGACGTCAGGAAATACTTGTGGATAAACAGATGACAACGCAAAGACACAAACATAAAATTACTTCTGAGCAAACACTGCTTCTGGTTCTCTGTCAGTGACAGGCTACTCAGGACAAGATTGGGAAATCAGGAATTTCCCTAGCACCACACTGTAGATAGCCTGTTTAGATTTGCCTTTTCCCCCAGAAGCCCTAAGGGGCTTCTCTCTTCTACCCTTAGGCGATGAGATACAGCTGTGAAACCAACTTGAGAGGACAGAGCTGGCTAGGAGGTTTCCTTTAAATAACTGGGGCTTACCCCTGTGATAGGGGAGAAGCGAGGAGCACCCATCTCAGTCCCCTGCTACACTGCAGGTTACAGTTGCGGCAAAGATGGACTGAAAGGCTGCAGAACTTTCCGGCACTACTGGACTCACACTAACACCTGCAGGAATGATGCTGTGAAGTGCAGTATGTAGCTGGCCAACCCAACAGAACCTGGGGAATGCTATTTCATGTGGAATCCAGCCCCAGCATGGAGGGAGGAGTTAACTACCTTGTGCCAGAGGAGCCCTGGAGGTCAGCCTGGAAGTGAGTGTACCTGTCCGTGGGACAGCAGGAGCTCTGTCTCTTGCTCTGGATGAGAGGACCACTCACTTCTTTGTTTTTGCTATCAATTCTGGAAGAAAAGCTAGCTGCTTTTCTTCCAAAGTTGGATTTTTCCTATCTTGGAAACGTGACTTTCCAAGTTTTCATTAAAAAAAAAAAAAA
>RCUC01063802.1:0-13608 GCA_003697995.1 Taxidea taxus jeffersonii
GGGGGGGGGGGGGCTCCCTGGACCCACAGTGGAGAGGGGATTCCCAAGACCCAATCACATCCCTGCTTGCTGAAGGCCAGCCGCCGGAATCTTCCTCCCGGCTCCATGTGGCCCAATTTCATTGGAACTTGACGTTGGCTGGAGCCACATGGCAGAGGGAGCCCAGCATCCATATGGGAGGATGACAAAGTTAAGGACCACAGAACTCCGAGACAACATGCCACAAGGCAGAGAGGAGAAAGAGCTCAGGATTCAGAGATGGGAAGCAGGCAACCTCTCCTCCTGCCCCCAGACCAGTCCGAGGTCCCCTCCCCACCCCACAAAGCAATTACCAACTAAGAATCCCAGCTATGCCACGGAGAGAGCAGGCAGACATCTGGCGCGGGATCAGTCAGCGTGCGCATCTGTGCGTGGCTGCCCTTGGAAACCAACGAAACTCAGCGTTTCCACCTTGGCCTCCAACCATTTACTTTCCAGAAGAAAATCTAGGGCTGCTTCTTTTATCTTCACACCATGGCTGGTGCAGCAGCCACAGGAAGGGATCTGACTCGGGCCGGTGTGGAGGCAGGAGGAAGGGCTGGTACAGTAGGGGTCAGGATAGAAAACCGTGACCTCACCTGCTGCAAGAACAGGACTGCTCCTCAGTGTGGAGAACCCCGGGCCACTGTAGACAAGCCCCCATCTACACACTAACGCGACTCTTGGAAGATAATATCCCATCTTGGTTCACACCTCTTAGTCTTAATAAAATGTCAGGTCCTTGCGGGAAGGGACCGGCTCTTACTCATCTCGGGGCCACTCACCGAAGACACCTGGATAAGGTGTGCGGTGATCAACACACGTTACCGGAACTGGTCTTTCAAACCATTATGGGCGCAGCAGTGCCCTGGGGAGTGGGGCGATGCAGAGTCTGAGTCAGTGACTGGGTCAGGCCTGACTTGGCAAATTTTTGAGCGAGTTCCCATGAGATGCTGGGGCTACTGGCTTCAGATGACACTGAGTTAAGGGACATCCTGATGACAGTTATTAGCCTACCGAACAGGCAACTTCCCACATCTGGTGAAATTACCATCTTTGTGTATCTAAGATAGTTGTATGAACATAGCTTCTCCCCCAACCAAATAACAACAACGTGTAATGGTGTCTCTATATTAATTATTGTGTCATTAATTCAGCCATATGAATGGTGAGAACGTATCTAAGCAACTCACAACACTTTCTTTATTTATTTCTAGAGAGAATGGGGGGTGAGCCAGAGGGGGGGGAGGAGGGAGAGAGAGAATCTTAAGCAGGCTCTGTTCCCAGTGTGGAGCCCAACACAAGACTCGATCTCATGATCCTGAGATCATGACCTGAGCTGAAATCAAGAGTCGGACATCCAACCCCCCAGGCCACCCAGGGGCCCCCTAACTCACAGCACTTTACATGAGGATTCAGGAAAACAAAGGGGAGACTTTTTTTTTTAAGATTTTATTTATTTATTTGACAGACAGAGATCACACAAGTAGGCAGAGAGGCAGGCAGAGAGGGAAGGGGAGAAGCAGACTCCCTGCCGACTCGGGACTCGATCCCAGGATGCTGAGATCATGACCCGAGCTGAAGGCAGCGGCTTAACCCACTGAGCCACCCAGGCGTCCCAAAGCTACGACTTTTTTTTTTTTTTAAATATTTTTTTTTATTTTTTTATTAGAGAGAGAACGAGCACAGGCAGACAGAGAGGCAGGCAGAGGCAGAGGGAGAAGCGTGCTCCCTGCCAAGCAAGGAGCCCGATGTGGGACTACATCCCAGGACGCTGGGATCATGACCTGAGCCGAAGGCAGCCGCTTAACCAACTGAGCCACCCAGGCGTCCCCCAAAGCTACGACTTTTTTACGGAGTGATGGGAACTGTATTACTGTTGAGCTGTTGCTATTTTTAATAATTTTAAATAAATTTTAACCAAAACCACTTAAAAAAAAAAACCCTGCTAAAGACACAGGTGTGTTTTGACAGGGACAGAAATCCAGTGAAAGCTTCTCTGAAGGCTTTATCCTTTGCACAAAAGTCATTGGGAGTCTATACCTGGTTGACGTTTTAAAAACTCATTCCTTTACCTCTGAACTGTTGATAAAGGACTCTGCTAGCAGACTATTTCCCCTAAAATGGTAGGGCGACTATTAATTATTTCCCTCCCAGGGTTCTGTTTCAAGGGACCCGGTGTGCTTTTTACTCATCCAAGCTGGTCTCTCCTGCAAGACGCAATTCGGCTGCTCCTTCTGGCTTTAAAGCAAGTTTAATTTACTCGATTAAAAGTACGCCTACGTTCATCGTGTCTCCAAAGAGCCAGGGGAGACATTCATGAAGACTTTCCCTTTGAAATAAAATATACAGATTTTGTTTCCCGTTGTTTCCATGTCGATCTTCCTTGCTTTGTTAGTTTTCATGTAGTATCCAATATCACAGAGGCTGGCAGCAAAATGACATGGAAAGGCTTCTGATGAGGGCCCATTCTCTGGGCTTGTAGGCATAACATATATTTTACAAGAACAATGAGAAATCAGTGAGGGATCCACTTTGCACATCCCTATAGAAGGAATGCTCTCTGCGCTAGAGTTGCGGCCCCAGGGGCGGGGGAGGGGGGTGTTGGTGTTTAAGTAACTCTTAAATAAAGTCCTGGCCAGAAAGACAAGCAGCCCCCCACTTCTTGGGATTTTTCTGTCACTACATTCTCTTCCACAAAGTTCCCCTGCCTAGACTGTTCACACAAACCATAGAAATTTATAAAGGAAAAAAGGAATGCTGTTGACCAGAATGCATTACCCATTTTTTAAAAAAATTGAGTGTTTTATATTTATTTGTATATTTTTATCTTTCAGAGGAAAGTATGTGATATACCTTATTTTTACCATCATGTGCAGAAATTCCTTAAGCAAATATGTGATTAGACCATTTAAAATGGAAGGCGTATTTATTCATAGCTCATACCCACACATTTATTTTTATTTATCCAGAAGATTGAAACTGCACTCTCCTGGCCCTTTCTTTGGTTTCCTGTTAAAATATATAATTAGGCCGATTTTTTAATGTACTTAATAGCCCTGAGGAAACTAAGCAGTGATCTTTTTTGAAACTTTAAAAATATTGGTAGGAAGCGGTTCTCCTTTCTTTTTTCCCCCAAGTTCAATAGCTCAGCTATCCGTTTCCTGTTTCCAATAGCCAAGGTAATTAGACCATAATGAGAACTCTTTGCTTGGAAGATGACATCTGAAAATTGAAACTATTTGCAGCGCCAACCTTGACACAAGGGGGAGGGGGCAGGGATCGCCTCCTTAGAGAAAATTCTGCCACTAGAATGTCATTCCTCCAAAATTATTTCTTCCTGGAAAGACTCTGAAGTCTGGGAGGTAAAGTGGCGTGAGCACTGTATTTTGTTGATCTGTTCGTTTGTTTTTTATGGAGTGATCACATCTTCATTGTTAAGGAAACATCTCTCAAAGCTTCAGAAAGAGCCAGAACATGCAGGAAAGGTACGTGTTCACTACATTAACCGTTTTTCTTTCTAGGCACAGCACCTGTCACGGAAAGTGCATGTGCCTTGAAAGTGTATCTTGGTGGCACAGCAGAGGGGATACAGTCAATGGTGCTGTAATTGTTGTAATGGTTGTAACGGTTGTTGTGATAGTGTATCAGGTATGGTGACAGGTGACAGCTACACTTGTGAGCACAGCCTGAGGTACAGACTTGTCCAATGAGTACACTGTACACCTAAAACAATGCAAGTGTATGTCAACTACATTTCAATAAGAAAAGTGTATCTTGATGAAGTTGTTCATCTTCCCTGACGCACCTGTGCACCTACTGCCAGCGTCAACAACTGGAACATTGCCAGCCCCGAAGGCTCTTAACCCCTTCCTGCCAATACCTACCCCCCAAGGGAGCTCCCATCCATCCTGATTCCTGTCCCCCAGATCGGTTTTGCCTGTCCCTGGAGTTCACGTAAATGCAGCCGCGAAGCGCATACCCTTTCTGGTGATTTCTTTCTTTCCATTTTGTGTCAGATTCAGCCCCGTGGCTCCGTATGCATTGGGTTCCTGCATTTTCATTAGTGTGGTGTTTTCTTCGTGTGGATACGCACACTTTTATTGATTCTACCTTTCACAGACATCTGGGGGTGTCCCGGTACAATGAACATGGGCCACGTCTCTGAGTGGGGATGCACACTTGTCTCCCTTGGGCGGGAGCGGAACTCCTGGGGCATGGAGGGTGCACATCGTCAGCAGGTTCTGTCCAACCGCCTTCCAATGAGGCTCTAGCCGTCCTCCCTCCCACCAGGTGCCCGCTGAGCACTTTGGGAATGGCAATAGGGGTATGGTCTCCCCGTTGAAATCAAAGTCCAAACTGTTCCCTAAAGGGATGTCCTAAAGGGAGTCCACTGGGAGTGAGCAAGAGGAGAGGAAGGAAAAAACAATTCACAAAATGAAAACTATTCCCCAGAGAGGAAGCTGGTCCCGGCGATGTGGGCTCTGGCCAGGGTCCTAGGGCCTTTCTGGGTGAACTGTTTCCCACCCATGCTGGTGGGGCAGTGGGGGCCTGTGGCACCAGTCAGAGAGCTCACATCCTCAGGGCTTTCAGTCACATGCACATGGCCAAGGCTCTTCCTGGACAAATAAGACTGTCTCAGTGAAAGGCTGCCTCTAACCCCAGCCAGCCTGGTTCCCAGCCCTGAAGAGGGATTCTGAGCTTTTCTCAATTAGACCAAATTCCTTATGTTCTCTTTTTCCAGTAATCTTTCTCTTTTTTTAAGATTTTATTTATTTATTTGACACAGAGAGAGAGAGAGAGAGAGAGATCACAAGCAGGCATAGAGGCAGGCGGGGGGAGGGGGGGAAGCAGGCTCCCTGCCAAGCACTGAGCCTGATTCAGGGCTTGATCCCAGGACCCTAGACCATGACCTGAGCCGAACACAGAGGCTTAACCCACTGAGCCACCCAGGTGCCCCTCCAGGGTGCCTTTCTAATCTTTCTAATCTTTCTAATGATTGACCAAAGAGTAACTAGTGGGACTATCTAAGGAATAGTCCTTGTGGCCAGTAATGCCCCAACCCACAGGGGGCCTGCTGCCCTCTCTGGGTCCTGCCTTCTGGGGACAGCACCTCGTCCTCTCCCCTTACACATAGACCCTCAGCAGCCCCAGAAGGGAGACCTCATGCCCTGAACTTTAAGTAGGTCAGAATCCCAGGGGAGGTGAGAATCCTAACCACCACCCCCTCCACCAGCAATTCTAGAAATAAAGGAGATGGAGATTCATAAGAGATCATTGCCCCTACTGACAACTTCTCCAAACAGACACTATGATGTCATTTTAGAAGTTTAATACACCTGCTGTTCCCTCTCCAAATTGAGAATCACTCACTGACAGGAGCCATGTGGGTTGTCAAAGGGTGACTTGAGAGACCCTTCTACCCACAGAGGCCAGAGCCTCAGGATCAAGACCCTGGCTGCACACATCTTGCCTCCGTTCACTGACTTCCCACTGGGTTTCCTCTCAAACCTTCTGCTCTTTCCTCTTGTCTGGAGCCCTGATTGGTTGAAATCTCTGCTGGGAGTTTCACAGGGGCCTGGATGTTCAACAGCCTCTTGGCCTTGATGTTTCACTTATAACTCAAAGGGTTACACACACGATGGTCTGTCATTTCTCTGTAGCACAGACTTGAACCCAGGCCCTAGGAAGCTTATGTGCTTAGTATATACTGAGCTAGTGAGGGTGCCCAGTCATCTATTCACCTTCTGCACAAAGGATCATCTCAGTGTGCCTGGGCAGAGACCCCTGACTCCAAAGGCCAACAGGCCAATATTCCATCAGTGGCAGAGCAGAGCTGGCATAAGGCAGAGAAGGGGTAGGAGCAACTTCAAGGACTTACGTATTTCCCTTCTTTCTCTCTCTTTGGCCTTCTGCACCAGGAGACCCTTGAAACGCTTGCACTCCTCTCCTCTCCAACTGTGGTCTTCCCAGTTGGAGAGAGACAGGGATAGGCAGAGGGGCCATAGCTATAACTGAGGGGGGCTGAACTAGGGGCCAGAAGGACTCACAGCTAAGCTGCTCCCAGATTCCTGAGTAAGAAAATAAATGTCTGTTGGTTGAAGCCACGAAGCTTGGGAGTAATTTGTTATACAGCAATACATAACTAAAATAGAAAGTTATTGGTCCTACTAACCAAATATTTCTGGTCTCCCTTCTAGAAACATAAGGAAAGGACATGTCTCCTCACCTTGGGAGTTAGATATGTACGTGTCGATTTCTTTGGTAATGAAATCTCAAAAACTGATGTGGTCACCTCTGTGAAGGCACCTCAAGAACCAGGACACTGTCACCATTTCTTTCCCCCTCTACCAAACCAATGGTCTGTTTTGTCCAATGCTTCATCAGCTTAGGGCCTAGGGTGGGGGTGAGGGCGTGCAGAGCTCAGAGCCAGCTCACCACGGACATGGACATGGTAGCAGGAGAAGAAAAAAATCTTTGCAGGTTTAAACACCTCCATTTTGGGTGTTTGTTACCGCAGCAAGACCAGAACTATACTGACTAACGCAGGCAAGGGTACTCAGGGATCCCCCATCCCTCTAACCTCCATTTCTTCCTGCCAACACCTCCATCGAGGTCAGCAGGATTGTACCCTTAATGTGGGATTCCTACCGTCTGCACAGGGAACAGTGCTCTCTTCCCCCGGGGGGGAGCCTGGTTCGGGAGCGGCTTGGGACCCTGGGCACAGTCCCCGTGACTCCTGTAGCTTAGAACCCAGTGAATGGGAAAAGCTGGTGTGTGACTTGGAGGAGTTTAAGGTGTTAACGGCCCCTGTGATCTGGTTCTGAAAGTCACAAAGTCAACACTGATTGATCCTTTGCTTCTTTTCCGGAATCATAGAGAATTTGGGGGAAGTTACTGTCTGGCCACCCAGAAAACAAAGGCCAGTTAGGATTTGTTTTATTTTCTTTTCTTCCCAGATCAATCCCCAGTTCCCCAAGGACCCGGTGTGGTTTTGAGCTTCCTCTATGCCTGCTCTGCTGTTTTCCACACATCCCCTGCTTCCCCCTCCCAGCCCCCTCAACCGCTCTCTCCTTCCCTACAGCCTCCTCTCCCCACCCCACCCCTGCCCCCACCGTACTTGGGCCGCGGCCTCCTCGTTAGGAAGTGTTAGAAAGTTGCTGGAGTAAGAAATGAGCCTGTGAAAGCTCCTTGTCCTAATTAAACTTCAACGAGCAGAGTGACAGGAGGCGACGGGGAGGAAACCGGTGCCACAGGGGTCTCAGACTGGGTCCGGGCTGGGGAGGGACATTGTCCTACAGAACAAAAGCTGGTGTTTGCTTGTGTTAAACCCCATCAAACTTCATCAGACCCAGGTGCAAAAGCCCACATCCCAAATGCCATCCCGGCTTATGCCACCTTCCAGAGGGCTGCTGGGGCCCCAGCCGTCAGCCCTAATCAGGACAGGGCCCCACATCAAAGCTGGGCTCCCTCCACGGACAGCTTCTGCTCCAAGATGCATTGTTGTTAGGACTCCCTACGCGCAGCCCTTGCCCCACGAATTAGGGCACAGAGCCCCCCATGGCATGGCTGGTCCCTGGCGGCCTTGTTGTTAATGAGGTAGGAAGGGCGGGTTCCTCCTGGCCTGGGACTGACATAATCACATAAAGCTGTTGCTTTGAAACAGAGGGAGCTGCCCCAGAGTCAATTTCCCTGAAAGCAACGCAGAGCGGAGCTTCCTGGGAGAAGACACAATGCTGTCTATTGTCTCTGTCACTTCCTCTGCACCCTCCCGGCCTGGAAGCATCTACTCGGGAGCCACAGCCCTTTGCACAAAGCTGTTTGCTGAGGCCCAGCCGCGGTTTCCAAAACCCCCGTGAGAAGCAGTTTCTCCCCGCAGTCATTGTTTCCAGACTGGCCAAGCCGGCTGGGAAGGAGAAGCCGGACCCAGGGAGACTGTCTTCCCGGCCCTGGGAAGAGGCTTGGCTTGCAAAGACACTGGACCTGGCGGCTCAGGGCGGCTCAGGGTCTCTAGAAGCACCCCGTATCTGGGCAGAGCCGGGAAGGTCACCAGGCCCAGCTAGAGACCCCTACATGGGCCGAGCCCTGAGTGAGGAGAGAGCGGGGTCCCCTAGGAGGTTCTCAGAATGTTGCTGGGCCCCCCCAAACGCCCTTCCTGCCGGGACTCTGGGCAGCCACCTGGGCCACCGCTTACCCACCCCTCCTTCCCATTTCTGGCCCATTCCAGAGGCCCAGGCCTGCTCTCAGAAGTGGCCCACCTGGGCAGAAGTTCCTCTCACACCCACCAGGTATCCCCACATTTCTCTCTGCCCCCTCACCCTGCTATGTGTTCTGAAGAACCCAAGCAGAAAGAAGATGGGCTGGGGGAGCCCCAGAGTGGGCTGGGGAGGGCCTGGGACAAGACTGGGGTGTGGAAAGGGAGCGGGACCTGGATGGGGTGTGGGTGCTTGTCTCCGCTGAGCACTGGCTAGGAGGCGGGACGTTGCAGCCCAAGTTAGGTCTCCCCATCTTCCCGGCTCTGTGTTTGGGGGGGTTCTGCCGCATTCGCTGGGCCACTGAGAACTCTGCAAGGCACCAAGATTCTAGGCGGATCAAGACAGGGCCTTGCCTTACCAGCTGGGAGAGGGACACGTGAACAGCGGAACCTAACCCAAGGCAGAGTTTACCAAGGGTTGTTTGGAAGGTGGCCTGAATGAGGAGGAAAGAGGACAGTTTGGTGCGGGAGGAAGGGAGCCATCCCTAGAGGGCTGTCCTCGCTCAGGCCTCCGTGGCCCTGGGGGACGGTGCAGACAAGGAGTGGAGCAGAGGTGAGGGGAAGCCCGGACGCACTGATCACAAAGAGGGCTCAGACACTTTATTTCCCTCCCAGCCCTGCGTTAGCCTTGTCTCCAGCCAAGTCTTTGGCATCCCTGGAAAATGGTGACTTTGTTAACCTGCGGCCAGCCCCCCACCTCCTCCTCGCCTTTCATTTTGCAGTCTGGCACATGTGGTGGGCCCCCGGAGAATATTCGCCCATCCTGGGGGTGAAGCCGTGCTGTGGGGCCCCTGGAAACCGAAAGGGCCCACTTAAGCAGATCACTCTTGGATGCTGGCAAGAGTGAAATCACTCGATAGGTATTTTGTCGTGTGTTTCTTTTTAACTATATATAAAAAAAAAAAAGGGTGGATGTGCAAACCCAGCCCAAGAATACCTTGGCTCGGGCTCAACGAGATGAAACTTTAAAAAATGATTTAATGTTCTGTTAGACTGTTGCATATTAAAGCAATGTAATGCCTTCTAAGAGACGAGAATCAGATCCTGAAAGTGATGACTTAGACACATTTGAAGAGTTAGAGCTCACTTGTTACAAAAGCAACAATAAACATCCCATCCCATGCATACAGCAGCTGGGATCTCTAAGGAAGGTACGCAAGTGTCCTTTTGTTCCCAGATTATAACGCTCCCACCTTCTCTTTCCCTTCCAGAGCTGCACTTTCCTAAACAGCAACGGCGGGGGTTGCCGGGAAGCTCCCTGGAGAAGGGAGTCTGGGGGGCTGTGTGATCCCTGAGTTGCAAAGTCAAAGCCCTGCCCCAGGAAACACAAGTTTCCGATGGCTCTCTGGCCAGGCTTGGCGGGGGCAGGCAGCGACGGTGTGTGTCCACGATGTTGCACCTTGAGCAACACAGCTGTAGAACCTCACTGCAGAGAGGCATTCATGGAAAATTATTGGGCACTTGGCCCACAGCAGATGTGATGGGAAATCCAGCCAGGAGGAGCCGGGATGCGGCAGGAGAGAAGACATGGAGGGACTGCGAAGTCTTGCAAGGTGACACAAAAATGAAGACATTCCCACCAGTGCCAGAAAATGGGGCAAACTTAAAATGCAGTTCCTTTCCTTAAAGTGGGCTTGGCAGGCCCAGTTGTTGAAAGGCAACAGAAAAAAGGAAAAAAAAAAAAAAAAGAAAGAAAGAAAAAGTTTAAAAAAAAAAAGAAAGAAAGAAAATCAACATGTTTTACATTTGTCTAGCTTACAGTTCCCTCCAGGCCCCCCTAGCATGCTGAAATGATGTGTGAGATCAGAACAAAAGGAATTTAGAGAAATCTTTGCCACGGGGACTAGAGCTAAGGAGGCTACACTTTGTAATTTTAAAATATTGTTTTGTGCATTTATGATGTGAAATCGTCCAACAGGTAGCAGCATGCCGGGCCCTCTTGGATGTCTCCAGACTCACAGAGCTGGGGCCTCTCCAGCCATGGCTTAGGAGAGTCACCTGTGCCCCTTTGCCCCCAGAGGCCATCTCAGCCTGGAAGCCAGAGGGAAGTACGCATGTCCCCTTGTGTTCAGAGTTCTTTTTCCCCCGTTCATGTTCTAGAACCTTAGGTCCTCGCCTTGCCTACCCTCATCCTCCAATTCTGTTCTTCTGTAAAGAATGGAGACTTGCTTATACCCTAATGGGAATAGCAACCCCAACTTTTTCTTTGGATGGATAGGAAGGCTTCTGTTCTCACTGGTCCTAAGCTAAAGTAAGATGTTAAGCAGATGAGGGAATTATATTTAGGGGCAAAATGTCCAAACTGGAGTCCGATGAGCCTTCCTTGAAGGCTCCATGAAATTTCGTACCTTTGGGCCTTATGCAGAACTTGGCTCTTTCCGTCTGCCATGCTTTCTGCATAATCGACTCATATTTTCTTTCTGCTTAAAGATGAAACACTTCAAAAAAAAAAAAAAAAAAGATGAAACACTTCCCCCAGAATGGTCTTCTGTGATTGCGAGGGTCTCTGTGGCAGAACCTGCTAGTTGCCTACCAACATCTCTTCCCCTTTCTTCTTGACTAACAGACCCCTATGTTGTTGGGAGCAGCAATGGGGCCAGCCAGAAACAAACAAACAAACAAACAAAAAAACCCTGCATATCCTAGGTATACAGATATCTGTGGCTGAGGAGATGTAAACAGAAGACACTGGGGACAGGGGGAGCCTTCAGAGAAATTTCTTCAAAGGGGGAATAATTAAACCAGGAAGCCAGTTTTCTTCTTTGCCTTTCTCCTTGGAATATGGCCACGATGGCTGGAGCTCCAGCAGCCATCTTGGGACCAGCCTGAGGATGGAATTAATAAGCTAAGGTGCCTGAGCAGAAAGAAAGACCAAGCTGTCAGGCTTTCTAGTGACTCGGTGTGGAGCTGTCTCATCAGCCCTTGACTTTTCATCTCTGTATTTCTTTTTATTTTTATTTTGTATTTCTGTATTTTTATGTGAAAATGAACTTGTACCTTCTTTAAGTCCAGGTCCTGTCACTAGCTGAACTTAACCTATGTCCTCCTCTCTCTGCACTTCTTCAGATGGCTGTTGACACTTCCAGCTTCTCATTCTGAGCCTGTCTTCTCCCCAGTCTGTAAGAGCTATGGGGTCAACCATGTATCTGTCCTGAACTTTCACCTTTGGAGACTCAGTGCCTGCCTTAGGGTCTGGCACATAATGGCAGTCCTGTACATGTTTGTGGACCGAGAGGCCCCTGAAATATGGCTCTGCCTGTGGGTGGGCCCACTTGGAGCCCCCTTTCCATGAAGTTAACCAAGATTCCAGGATATTGGGAGCTGAGCCCATGAGAAGTCAGTATTTAGACTAATTGGGACTCAGAAGAGGGAAAAGCATCTATTTACATTTATTTATAACAACAAAATGGCTATTTCTGAGTACCTGCTATGTGCTCCAAAAATTGGCTCTCTCTGTCCCACTTCACCCCCCATTCTTTGAAGATTTCCGCCTGTGCGTCATTATTACAGATTAAGACATATTCCCACACGTACGTTGCCTACCTCACCCTCTCTCTCCTCAGCCAGGAATTTTCCCCAGTGAATCTCTACAGGTGCAGCAGGAACCAGGGGCCTCCCTGGGTGGGGTGCTCAGGAAGTGGGGGATGGAAGCATGACCCTGGAGCCCGGAAGGAGCCCCTGAAGTTAGGTCCCCACAGAGCTTGCGAGTTTTCGTTTGTCCACCCCTGCATCTATTTTGCCCAAACGTGCTTTGGGGCGAACAGTTACCACGGAAGAGCAGGCCAGGCCCCCTGGCCTCAGAGCTCAGCCTTCGGGGTAGGGCAGAAGAAAGAATGTAATCAGAGTTATGGCTTAATGAAGTGAACCGTGATGACCGTAAACAGACAATTTGGGATTTCGTTTGTTATTTTGTACAAGGCAGTTCCTTTCAACAGTGACTGGTGTTCGGGTCTGCCTTAAACGTTTTCATGTCACCCACCAAAAAAAACACTGTACTTTTCCACCTTAAAATGGGATTGGTTTTGTGGCTTGGGAAAGTTACCAAAAATAAGTTTCTTCAATCATAGGAGTTAGCACAAAGGAAGTTGCTCGATCATTTGAAAGATGAGAGAGGACTGTAGGTAAGAAAGAGCAGTCAGACCACCTACACTCTAACTTTTTTATATTTAATGTATATAATAGACGGCAAATCCAGTATAACTAGAGGAGAAAAAAGTAAGTTTGTCTAATAGTTCCTGTAGAAGAGGTAGAGCCCAAATAGCTATATGGGATAGCTCCTAGCTGTGTGCTATGTTTTACATAATAGCAATAAAAAGTGTTGTCCCTCTTGAGAACCAGCATCTCAAATGCAGCGATCCCAACATGGCCATGCCCAGCAGCACGGTGATGTGGCTTCCTGAGGTCAGGATGGAGGGAGATGGATTGGGGGGCGGGGGTGGGCAGCAGTGCCTCCCTCTGCTTTGGAAAAGGGCTCTGCTATAAGTTGGTGGCCTTTATTTTGTGTCCAAACCTGTCGGCACTGCCTAGTAATAATAGCCCAAGTCAGGCCTGTTTCTGGCCCTTTCTGAGTTTACAGCCACTTGGGGGTGCCCTGAAGGGGTTGCTCATCTTTTTTGTTGTTGTTGTTAAGATTTTATTTATTTATTTGACAGACAGAGATCACAAGTAGGCAGAGGCAGGCGCGGGGGTGGGGGAGCAGGCTCCCTGCCGAGCAGAGAGCCCGATGCGGGCTCGATCCCAGGAGCCTGGGATCATGACCTGAGCCGAAGGCAGAGGCTTAACCCACTGAGCCACCCAGGTGCCCCAGGGTTGTTCATTTTTAAAGCACAGCCCAGAAACGCCTTGTGTGGGAGATGCTGGGAGGCAGGAGGAAACGGCAGGACTGAAGGATGACAGGACGCCTAGCCCAGATGTTGGACCAAGGCTTGCCAGCCCTGTGGCCCCAGCGTGATCCTTACAGCTCTCCCAGAGGTGAAGCTGGGACTCTGGCACCTTCAATGGCAACCAAGTCGATGCTGCCAGCTTAAGTGATGACACAAAGGTCCAAGTGTGTGGCCTTGAATATATCTTCTTAAAAACCTTCCCTCTACCCAAGAGTACCATCTCTTACCTCTATCTCTCTGGAATGGCAAACCAGGCACTATTCTACCTGGACATGTTTTCCCAACTAAATTAGAAACTTCTTGAAAGCAAAAACCATGTCCCATTTCTCTGTGGTCATCATGCCCAGCTCTTCTAACAAAGCATAAAATCTTTCACTCGGGATTGACCTTTTTACTTCTTCCAAGATAAAAACCAAAAGAGTACTTTGGCATATGCAAGGGATCATGGTTTCC
>RCUC01063812.1:0-15494 GCA_003697995.1 Taxidea taxus jeffersonii
AATCCATCTTCAGCGAGAGACAACTATGATCAAGAGAAAAATATTCACCGGGTCCCTTGCAAGACTCACACACAGTAGTGTTTTCACCTCTAAATGACGAGCAAAAAGGATCCAGCAAAATACTTGCTCAGTTATAAATAAGAAAAGATGAAAATAAACATGGACGAAGCACAATTACATTGAGTTTTAAATGTCTAAATCTGAGCTTTCATACTTTTATACTAGAATCTATAAAACGGCTGTGCTTCCCTTTATTTTTCAAGGCCCTCAGTACAGTACTTAACACAGAGCCAGTCACTCAATATTAGCTAACATCATAATAGCTGTTATTCATTCTTCAGAATTTTTAGATAAAATTTACATATATATATATTTATATATATACACACACATATTATATATATATTTAAGGCATACACTATGATGATCTGATATAGATATACACAGGGAAATAATTACTACAGTCAAGGTAATATCATCTCCTCAGTTACCATTTTTTTCATAAGTGATGAATGAGCCTAAAACTTACTATTTACTCTCTACTAAGCATATTTCCATTGTTCAACATAGTATTATTAAGTACAGACACATGCCCATACATTATTTCTTCTTCCTTTTCTTCTCCTTCTAGATTCCATATATTCTAGATTCCCGTAATTCTTTTTGACCTATTTCTCTTTGCATAATGTTCTCTCTCACCCCACTCTCTTCTGGCATGCAAGGCCTCTGCTGAGATATCCACTGTACTTATGAGAGTCTTGTACATGAGAAATATTATTTCTCCTGCTGTTTTAAAATTCCTCTTTGCCTTTGACTTTAGACATTTTTATTTTAATGTGTCTTGGAGAAGATCTTTTTTGTGTTGAAACTTCTGGAGGGCCTATGTGCTTCATAACCTTCGATGTCCAAATCTCTCCCTGGACTTGAAGTTCTCAGCAGCCATGTCTTTACATAAGCTTTCTGAACTTTTCTCCAACTCTTTTCCTTCTGGGACCCCAGTAATGTGCAGGTTGTTTCTTTTAGTGGTATCCTATAATTCATGTTGGCTCTCTTCATTCTTTTGCATTTTTTTTGGCTTTGTTTTCTTTTTGTTCCCCTAACTGGATAATTTCAAATGTCCTGTTTTTGAGTGCATTGTTTTGTTTTGTTTTTATTTTTGTTTTCCCTGCTTGGTCAAATCTGCTGTTGAAACTCTCTATTAAATTCCACAGTTAAGTCATTGCATTCTTCAACTCTAGGGTTTCTGGTTTGTTTTTGTTTTTTGAATGGTTTCTATTTCTTTTTTGAACATCTTATTTTGTTCATGCGTTGCTTTCCTAATTTAGTTTTCTGTGTTTGCTTGCACTGTGATTCACTGAATTTCTTTTTATTTATTTATTTATTTATTTGACAGATGGAGATCACAAGTAGGCAGAGAGGCAGGCAGAGAGAGAGGAGGAAGCAGGCTCCCCGCCGAGCAGAGAGCCTGATGCGGGACTCTATCCCAGGACCCTGGGATCATGACCTGAGCCGAAGGCAGAGGCTTTAACCCACTGAGCCACCTAGACGTCCCGATTCACTGAATTTCTTTAAGAGAATTCTGAATTTTCTGTCCAATAGTTTATAGATCTCCATTATTTAGGATCAGTTATTGGAGCTTTATTAATTTACTCTTGTGGTGCCATACTTCTTTGATTATTCAAGATCCTTATGGTCTTGTCCTGATGTATGTGCATTTGAAGAAGTAGGCAACTCTTTCAGTCTTTATAAACTGCCTTCAGCAGGGAAAACTTTTTACCAGCCAGACTATCCAGAGATCCTAGGGTAAGAGGGGACATCCGGTAGGGTCTATGGATGAATAAGTCTGATACCTTGGTCAGCAGGCAGGCAGGCTTGGTGCTTGGGTCCACAGGGTTCCATAGGAGCCCACCTGGAGCCTGAGGTCATGGGGGTTGGTCTGGCACTGATGTAGGTCTGACTCTTGGGATTATGGTGAAGTTAGGTGATCACATCATTCTTTTTTCCCCATGGGGAGTGTATTTCTCTTTATCCTGGGTTAGCCAGGTTTAAAGGAGGGCTGATGGGGGTAATATAATGGATATTTTCTTATTTCCATGATCCACTCAGGTGCTATAATCCCTCACCTAGTATCTTTTGCTCCTGTTAAGGTAATTTTGTTCATGGATATTTGTTCAAATTAATGTTTGTGTAAGTGGAGGGACATTGGAAACTATCATACCATCATCTTGCTGGCATCACTTCCCATTATTATTCATTATTTAAGAACC
The DNA here is from genome assembly GCA_003697995.1 of Taxidea taxus jeffersonii. Classification (NCBI taxonomy): domain Eukaryota; kingdom Metazoa; phylum Chordata; class Mammalia; order Carnivora; family Mustelidae; genus Taxidea; species Taxidea taxus. Next base: position 2,268 of record RCUC01063812.1, read on the forward strand.
ATCTTGAACATCACCTCCTCTCTCAAACTTCCTCAGTATCTTCCAAGTCAAAGGCTCTTCCATTTCTCCAGCACCTAGTACATTCCCTAATGTTGATATCTACTGTTGTGTTCTGCGAGGATTTGTTTACATGTTTCTTTCCCCCTAACTATTAGCACCTTGAAGACAGAGTCAATGTAAAATGTACAGTTTATCTTTATTACTCAGTTACCTTGCATATCACCACCCACAACTATAAGTGTTTGATATATTTTGATACAGTAAATAAACTTCCTAAGGTACCTAAATTAAATTTCCTAAATTTATTGATAAGTGACAGCTCTAAATCATTTCCAAGGAGAATGGGTCTTCTTTCAAAAAAAAAAGAAGTCTGTGTCAGAAAGAATTGGAAATCATCTCTCATGAATGGTAACTACTGGTCAAGAGATAATTGCCCAGCATAAGTTTCCTCCATTACAAAATATATATATACTCACTATTTTGTTTATGAACCTTATAATAGGAAAAAGACAACTGTATGAAAAAGACCGCCCTATCTTCAACTTCCAAAGTGCATAATTAAAATCTGTTGAGGCAGTGTGGAACTGTTACTGACTTCTAAGATATTAAGGCAAACAACTATTCAGAAGTGAGTCTCCTCTCACAAATAACTGTAGACATCTGCTTCAGAGAGAAGGGCAGGGAAAAGGTAATAAAACTAGAAGTACGGATACACAGAAATTAGAAAGACGTCATTAGCAGAATATGGTAAGTGAAAAATGCATTAATTAAAGCTCCCTTGGGACTATCTTTTGGTTAATTTCATTCCTCAGATGAACAAAATGATCAAAGGTAAGTTTTAAAGAACTATTTGAAATCGAATATAATCTCCATGAGGGCAGGGACTACATCATTTCACTTAATGACTTGCACTTGAAACACTGCCTGACCCAAAGTAGTTGCTCAGTAAATACTCATTAAATGAAGCACAAGTAAATAATTTAAGGGCAAATGAGAATCACTTTTGCTTAACAAGGAGAACTCTCATGCACTACTGAGTCCTTCCCACAAAGAACAGTAACTTCGATCAACTTCATTCTTAACTAGATGAACTAATGAGAATAAATTTGCACTGACTCTGAATCTTTTAGATACTCTCTGATAACCTCCTTCCTCTTCCATTTAAATTTCTCCTAAAGGAGTCTAATTTGCTAATCCCACTTCCAAACCTGCAACCCACTCTCCTCAGTTGACTGTAGTCAGACCTCTACCCATCACCTTTTTCAAATTGTTCTGCCTAACGATGTCAATGACAATGACTTTATACTGTCCAATCCCAGACATTGTTTTCTCAACCTCTTCTTATATAGGAGTCACCCTCAATTCTCTATTCACTAAGTCTTTTAACATTAGCCTTGTGCTTTTGTTGGTTTTCCCACATTCACTTAAGCTTGCCTTTTCTGCCTCCCTCCATGCGCTCCTCTTCCTTACCTATTCCTCCAACATCTGTTTTCTGCCTCACCTCACTATCCTCACTCTGAACACTCTCGAGTCATTTTTTTTTCCTCCAAGAGACCCAAATATGCACATCTCTAAACTCCAGATTGTGTATTTGTTCATTTGGTCAATAAACAATAATCATAATTTGTTCATTTTTCAATAGACAATAATAATAATAAGTTGGGCACAGTGGCAGGTATTGTGGATAAAAGGGTGAAAATAAGACCATTATTTACTTGCAAAGAAGCTACATTTGAGAGAGGACAATAAACAGGTAATTACAGTCGGTGTGATAAGTGATCTAAAAAGGTTTAGCAGAGTGCTAAAATGAACATTAGGACAAGTAGGCCTTAGGCAAAGGGAATGAAGGGTCTTTATGGCATAAAGAGAATCTTAAGAGTGAAAAAAAAAGAATAGTCCATCGAGGCCATGGAATTTAAATCTGTAAAAAGCTACTTAATCTTCTAGAGAGAAGGGAAGGGATGAGAAATGGTAGTTGGGAGATTACTCAGCAGATATAAACAGTAGTTGAATGAATAAATGAAAGAAAAATAAAAGGAAAGAGAAAAGAAAGCAAAGGAAAAGAGGGTAAAGAAAGGAGGAGGAGATAGATCAGACAGACAAGGGAGAGAGGGTAGGTGTGTGGGGGAAGGGAAAGAGAGAGAGATGGAGCGAGACAGCTATATCCCTTATTTGTCATGGACCTGCTATGTTGCATTAAATAGCAGAAGTAATTGATGTGAAACTTAAAAGACTTCCCTCTTGTCCTTATTGTTGATAAACTACTGTAAATCTCCCTAAACCTCCTGAAAACCTATGGCATTTAGGGACTTGAGAGTAAAACAACAACAAATCAAAACAACTCATCCTACACTATGGTTTTCTGTACATAAGAATGTGTGGTCAGTACTTTCACTCAGTTACTTTGAAAATATTTTTTGAACATCTTTTTGGGTATAAAGCAGTGTTCCATGTTTTAGTGATAGATCCATGAACAGGTTCCTTTAGAAACTTGCATTCTGGTACACATGAGGTGTGAACTTGTCTTTCCTTCCCTCGTAGGGTCTGAAGAACCTGACTACAGCAGGCCTTTTTTATGGGAAAACAGAAGCTCCCAATGCTGGCTCTTCCTACATCTGCTTCTCTAATATTGTTCAACCCTGGCCCCAGTGTTGACTTCAGCAACATTTCTTCACCTAGACACAAGGCAAGCTTACTCTCCTTCCTTCAGAATCTGCCCTCAGCTCCCTTTTCAGTTCTCATCCTTGTTTAGGGAGCACACACAAACATATGAAAGGCCAAAGCTACATCTCGCACTAGTAACTATTTATTTGAAATCCCAGCCTGTCTTCTAGCTCAGCACTGCTCAAAATGGGGTCTGAAGACTTAAGTAAATAATTTGTCAGCAAAAATTTAGAAATTGTATAACAATTTACATGGTATCAACACCCAAGGCATTTAAAAGCACTTGTTTTATTGAACAAGGTACAGACCAGTGTGGTGCAGTAAGTCACATGTGCTGTGAGTCATAAAACAATCATGCACAGTAGGGCCCCACTGCACCATCTAACTTAGTTAGTAGGGCCCCACTGCACTAAGTGGGGCCCTACTAACTAAGTTAGATGGTCAGTTACGAACCAAAAGTGTATAAAAATTAAAAACAAACATAAGAATTTGTTTTTATTTAGAACTAATCACCTCTATAGTCATTTTAGTTATTAATCAGAATTTTTTAAATTTATGGTTTAAAATCATCTAAATTAGAAAAATAAAACTGGTAATATTTATCCATAATTGACAGGTGACAATATAATTTCATTGGATTTTTGTTAAGAAATTGCTCTTAATTTTTTTCTTTCCTTCCCATCAACATATCTCCAAAAGATTTGTTTTCTTCTATCATATGAGTCATTAAAATAGGCGTGGAGAGAGTTTAAGTATACATATCCCCCTGCAAACTATACTGACATCCTAACCTAGATTAGTTACTAAGCAAGAAGCCAGCTCATTTCTCCTATTAAAAGCTTTAAATATTGGTATATATTGGTATACTCCGTATTGTTTGAAGTATACATAAAGAATTGAATATGGGGAATCACAATTTCACTCATATTTTTTATTTACTTGCTTATTTAAAAATATTTACTTATTTAATTTAGAGAGAGAGTATGGGGGAGGAGGAGAAGGAGAGAGAGTATATCAAGCAGACTCCCCACTGAGCACAGAGCCTGATGCAGGGCTCAGTCTCACAACCCTGAGATCAGGATCTGAGCTGAAATTAAAGTTGGAAGCTTAACTGCCTGACTCACCCAGTCATCCCTCATAAATTTTATTTTTGAGTGCAGAAAAACATGAATGGCTTTAATGGCAATCTTTCATTAATTGCCTAAAGAATCTGGTAGTATTCATGATGCAGTGAAGCAGAGCTGAATGCCATTATGTTCCATTTAGCTTTTATTTCCACAGTGTATTAAAAAGTTCCTGCTCCTAGCACTCTCATTTAAGGTGCTTCAAAGTGTTCTGCCACCTTATCCATAGTGGAGCTGGGTAGCCGACTTTTCTGCCTTTGGGCTAAATCCAGTACTGGAAGCACAGTGAGGGCTATACATCCTCTGGATAGTTTTCCACCATCGTCTCTTATCCTCTTAGCTTTCTGGTATGAAATCAAACACAGTATCTGGCTTATTCTCAGGATTATTTCTGTGCACAAATAAGGATATTCTAGCTCCATTTTGCATATTTTTTTAGGCAAGTTCCCTCTCTGTCTCACTGGAAATAATTCCCCATTGCCACTGGGCAATGAGGTTAGCTGCCCCAACACACAAAGACCTTGGAGAAACCAACGTGTTTTCTTCCATGAAAAATCCATCTTCAGATACAAGTCTTTGTGATTTGTTACTCTTCACATTAAGCAAATATTGAAGATTGTACACACCCCCTCTCAGCTAATACTCATAGCAGCTTATGAAGCATCACTAGCTCCAGTGGACAAATAAGGAAATCAAGGCTCAGAGTTATTAAGAATTTGACCTAAGTTGTACAACTAGTCAAGGTAAGAGTGGAGAATGGAATCCAGGTTTGACTGACTCTCCATCCTCTGGTGTAATAATGAAGCAGGCAATTCCAGATCAATAGCCCTTTGTTTCTTATTCATTTTACTACAGAAATTCCATATTTACAAACAAACTGAAATTTTTTTCCCATGACCTAAATCCACATGGTCTATTAAGAATGTTTCTGCTTTTTCTCACTTGGCCCATAAGAAATGCTACAAATGTCATTAGATCTACTAAAAATTCTTCTCCATAAGACTAGCAAGGGATTTGTTCATCTATTATCCTCCATTGTGTTTTCTGAATGTGTCTTAATTTTACATCTGAGTTCACTGATATCTCAAGTAGGTGAAGTTCAAAGCTTTCACAAACTGAAGCACATCTAAGAGGCTTTTAACTTATTAATGTATACATAATGATATAAAATATGCTATGAATGGAATAGAACTATGGGCTTTTAATCTTACATGACTAAAATCTTAATATTTGAATAGGCAAGGGAAAATATTCTGTTAGCTATTATTCTACCCTAAGTTGAGTATTACCTATTTAGTATTTAATTATAATGTATCATTATAAAATTTTAATTATATAGTATTATATGTAATGTTACATGGTATATATTTCAATACTTAATTTTGGAATTTGGTGCAAAGAACATGGCTGATAATGCATTTTGATGCCTTTTTAAATGTATGCAAATGATTTCTCCTTCTCTGACAGTGTGTAATATTCGATGCAGTGCATTCATTTCAAGGACAAAAATACATTAGTGAGTTTGATTCACAGCCAAACTCTAGAGAGATACTTTCTTTTGTTTTCAAGTAACAGTGGGATTCAATAATTTTAGTCCCTTTTGCCTTTTTCTTCTGCTCTGGTCTTTGTCAGATCTTCTTCTCTAGTTCTACAGCTGTGGAAACCTCTCTTTTCAGAGAAAACAAGCCAGAATTCTTCTGTGTCCTTTAAAACACTTCAAAATTCTCCTTTTTCCGAGGAAGATTTCATGTGTTTGTGTTGTATGTAACTATTCTTCCATTGTAAGTAATTAAAATTCCATTAAATCATTTCCCCAAGCCACACCCACGACTACTGAGATCATTTGTTACTTTGGAGAAGCAGGGGAACCTTGTGACAAAAGCATACATTTTAGAGCTGGAAATAACAAGTTTGAGCCTTTGCCCCTCATTGCCAGTTGCCTGACTTGGAGCAATTCCCTTCACCTCTCTGTATATGCGGTACTATCACGGGGGAAATCTCATGTATGATTCCGGTTTCATCTATCTACCTTTATGTGAGTGTCTCCAGCCTATTGGATAGAGCCTCCTGAATGTAAATGCTCCATCTGAAATCCAGTTCAACTCAGGATGTTGCCACTCCCCATCCTGAAGGTGCTTCTTCTCTTGTTCCCTCACTATATCAGACAATGATCCAGGTGTCCAGTCCAGGGATCTCCTTCTCCTTTCATATGTATTCAATGAGGGAGACTTTCTCAAATATTTCTAAAATCTATGCCTTCCTCTCCATCTTCATTTTTGTCTTCTCAGGGTTATTTTCCCTTGCCAGAATGATCTTAGTAGCTTCCTAACCAGTCTCTCTGACTCTAGTCTTGTTCTCACCCCTAATTTGCCCCCACTGGTATCACCAAAGTGCTCAGTTTAAGATGCAAACTCCCCTCCCCCGACCCCGACTCCCCCTGTACTGCATAGAACTCACAAGCACTTCCCTTACAAGCTTAAGCTCCTCAGCTAGCACTGTGGTCCCCTCTCCTGCCCACCATCCCTGCTTCCTTTCTGCCCTGCCTTCTGTATCGCCCCATATGTTTCTGCAGGTCTTTGCTCATAACATTCCCTTCTCCTGAGAGAGCTTCTCTTCCCTTCTTCTCCTGGCCCACTGCCATTGTGTGTCAGAGCTTCCCATCCTGAGCTCCTCAGTCTTCCCTAGGTGTTCTTCTGTGTTTCTGGGTATCCTGTTACCTTCACCATGGTGTTAATAGGGTATTTTGAAGTAGCCTGTTTACCACATTCACTCTTCCTCTCCTTTCAGATTCTCAAGGACATACTGCCTGATTCATCTCTGTATTTTCCATGCTATATCACATTCCTACATTTGCATATAAGGGTGCAATAAATATTGTTGAACCATGAAGAATACACTCAAAACAGAATGGGAGTGGCTAGGAAGATTCTTTCATCACTGACATTACAAGTCCATACCATTCTCCAAGTATTACGTTGAAGTCATCATGATGTCGGTCAGGAACCCACTGCTGTTTATATTCTTCTGTGTCCTGGCTGGGTTGCCTCAGCTTTTGACACATACAAACATTTATTAGTCATCTATTAACAGATAACGTATTAGCAATGATAAAAGAAAAAGACTAGGAAAAAAGAGAAACAGAAACACATAAAAAGAATAAAATGCATGATGTGATAAATGTTCTAATAGAGGTATACAAGGAAATACAAAGAAAAAGACTAATTGAGGGGAGCTGGTAAGACCTCTTGGGGCATGAATTTTGGGGTGTGCCAGGAAAAATGGAGAAGAGATGGCCCACACAGTTTAGCTAATTAGAGTCATTCTGGCTGAAACTACCAAAAACCAAGCAAACATAAATTTGATTTTCTTCCTGTAAGACTGACAGAATGACACAAACTTGAATCTACAGAAGACAGAACTTTGCTCTCAGTTGAAGTTGGGTGGTCCATGTTACTAGACAGCTAATTTTATAAACATAATGTTCTGTGTTTCACACAAATAGTGTTTCACACTGTAGCAAATCCACCTTAATTTCTTTTAAGTCATGGTTATGTCTCTTGAAACAAAAGTTCTAGACCCAAGCTAAATTTCATGACTGGTATCCGGGCAAAGCTTCCATGGTACATCTACCAGACAAAACTAGTTTGAGATGTCAGCAAAAAGGCAATGAACAAAAGGTATAGGAAACAAGTCACAGAAAGGCTTGATTAAGATGACTTGAATATAATTTTTTAAGACTGTCCTTGTGATGAGCTAGAAACGTCAGCAGAGTTAGAAATAAAAATCAATTTTGTTTCCATAAGCACCGACAATTTTTCCTCACAGAATATATTTCCCTGATTCTTCAGGGTATGTTTTGTGACACTTCTAGCTCTCATTTATTCCAAAGGAAATTCTGAGCAAAAAGAACTTTGATCTTCTTTTTGCTTTGATGAAAACAATAGCTTTTTTTTTTTAGCTTTGAAATAGAGGCAATTTTCTTCAAAGGTTTTTTTTTTTCTTTAAAAGATAATTTTTTTTAATCTTTCTGCTTTCACTACTAAACTGCTTCCTTTTTATTAATATTTTTATTAACATATGATGCATTATTTGCCCCAAGGATACAGGTCTGTGAATCGTCAAGCTTACACATTTCACAGCACTCACCATATCACACATCCTCCCCAATGTCCATAACCCAACTGCCCTCTCCATACCCCCTCCTTCCGCAGAAACCCTCAGTTTCCTTTGTGAGATTAAGAGTCTCCTGGGTGGCTCAGTGGGTTGGACCACTGCCTTCGGCTCAGGTCATGATCTCAGGCTCCTGGGATCAGGCCCCACAATGGGCTCTCTGCTCAGCGGGGAGCCTGCTTCCCCCTCTCTCTCTGCCTGCCTTTCTGCCTACTTGTGATCTCCGTCTGTCAAATCAATCAATCAATCTTGAAAAAAAAAAAAGAGAGAGAGAAAGTGTCTTACGGTTTGTCTCCCTCCTGATCCCATCTTGTTTCATTTTTTCCTTCCCTACCCTGCAAACCTCCCACCCTGCCTCTCAAATTCCTCATATCAGGGAGATAAAAGATTATTTTAAAGATGATCTGCTTCTCCTTGTCAGTCAGAATATCTATTTATCCTTGATAAATATTATCACAATGAAAGATTTATCACAAAAATGTGAAAACACATAATTAATTTGAATCTCATTTGCTGTCCTTATTTAAAAACTGCATTAAAATTCCCTTAAAGTAACATAAAAATAAATATTAGACACAATTACAGCTTCTCAAGAACAAATGAATTCATCTGAATGCAGACAAGAGTAAGTACAGTCCAGATAAATTAAAGACTACATGCATAAATGTATATGCAGCCACATCACAGTCTCAGAAAGCAATGGTGGCAACGTTTAATAGAATTACAGTATTTCTCAAATAAAGAAGAGATATGTTGTTCTGAAAATGTCATTATAATTTGAACTTTATCGGATCTTGTCCCATGTGAAATTTATGAACCTTGGCTACACTGGTAATTTTCTTGAGAGAGAGGTATCCAACAGAGTCAGCATCTATACCCTTCAAATAGCACTTAATCTTCTGGATATAAAAAGAAGTAGACTGGATACTGGAATAAACTCAATAAAGTGCTAATAGCACAAAAATAGAAGAACCATTACATTGCAATTAACCCGATTTCCAATTCAATTCAAGTATTTTTATGGTACTTACTACGTACCAAGCACAGTGGAGAACTAGGGTCTGGTTGCCCTCGTATGTACTGAGCAAGACAGGTAAATAACACTCAAGTCCAAATAAAACAAATGAAATCAAAGAAGTTATTAAGTCTTAAAAAAGAAAGTGATTAATTTTAGCTGAGGCTGTAACTGAAGGCTTCCTGCATGAAGATAAATTTGAGATGGATCTTAAATAATTATACTCTTTCAGCACATGGAAAGAGCTGAAGCATGCCCTGGGCGACAGCTGGCTTAAAAGAAACTGAGGAAGAACTGTTAGTGAAGGAAGTATGGGAGGGATTCTATTCACACATCTGTCTCACACCCCTCTTCCTCTTGAATTCTAGTCAACACACACTTTATAATTTCTCCTTCCCCCTTCAGGATTTTTACACACGCTCTTCCCTCTGCTAGGAAATACCCCTTCTGCACACCTTTATCTCCCATTCCCTGTCCCTTAAACGCTGCAAGCCCATGCAAGCCCATCTCCTTCAGATCTCTGCACAAATGTCACTTCCTCAAAGCATTCATTCCCAAAACCTTCAACAGTCTTCCCATCCCACCCCCCATTAAGATTGATTCCCTTCTTACACACCTACATAGTACCTTACACATTCTCTACATACATTTTTCACATATTGCTGTAAATTATTACTAAAAATTTTGTTTAATGTTTATCATAACCCACAGGCAAAATATTCCTGTGTGACAGCATCATCTCGTGTACTGTAATAGCCCCAATATGAAGCGCGATCCCTGGTGTCTGGTGAGCAGGGTTTATTTCTTTTTTCTATTTAAACTTTATTTTATTTTTCCAGTGTTCCAAGATTCATTGTTTATGCATCACACCCAGTGCTCCCTGCGATAGTGCCCTCCTTAATACCCACCACCAGGCTCACCCAACCCTCCACCTCCCTCCCCTCTAAATATCAGTAGCCAGCAGTTCCCTGTGTTCACTGTGTGAGAATTTGGCACTTAAGTATAACTTATATTCTGTAAATGTTAAATCCTTTATATAATTCACATATAGAAAAGGAATCTAGAAACTTTTAAGCCTTATAAATGAATTCAAGTTTCTTGTAGACTTAGATGTTTTTCTCTTGCTATTAAAGAATCAATTCTAATATAAAACAAAATTTACAATCTGGAAACTATGTGTTCCTGGTCTGAAAACAGAAAGAGATTGAATATACACATTGAGTTTACAGCTTGTCTTACAGAACCAGAAATATGGATGCATCTTAAAATATTTTAAAAAAATGAAATGGCTGAAGGACAGAATGAGAAACAAACATAAAACTGCTATAGATAAATATGCATCTGGAATGTTTCCAGTTCATTAAAAAAAATCACATCACTTAATAACTCAAAAAGCTGCAGCTTTATAAAGAAAACAATTGGAGGACAAAGGCATTATTTATATTCTATTTAATGTTCTCTCTGTCTCGTTCTATCTCCTTCTCCCTCTCTTATTGTCTCTCTCTCAGATTTCATTAAATCCATACTCTTGTTGATTTAAGGTAGCTTTCACAGTTCCTCATCAATAGAACAACCAAAATACGCCATTTCAAGCTTGGACATACTGTTTGCCATCCAAGTAAGGATGAGAAAAGAGTGTTTTATGGGCTGAAGTCTCTGAGGGAAGACAGAAACAGGAATGGTGGTATGATCTCACGAGAGGGGACAGGTGCAAAGGTCCTGGTGTTCTTTATTTTCTCATGCTGTTTCATAGCTGTACTTAAAGACAAAAAATGGCGTTGAGTCCATGCCACCCTTGATATCTATCTTACACCAGGAGAACATAGTCACTGACATTTCTCTTCCTCAGAAGTAGAAAGAGATGACACATTTCATGGAGGTGCTATCATGGGAATACCCAAACACAGGCATACTTCTGGCCAGACATTTCTCAGTTGAAAAAATTGTTCAAAATATATGCCTCTGAGCTTGGTATCTGTATAGCATTTCTTGCTAACAAAGATAAGATTTCCATCTTCCTTCTGCTTGTTATATAAACTACATTTTGGCTTTTAAAAAACTTTCTTTAAAGAAAATTCTGTATCCAGAAGGGTATACCTTAAGAGAATATATGCTTTGAATGTTTTATTGGCTATTTCTGTAAAGAGATGGATTTATATTTAGATATCCAAAATTATAAACACTAAAAAATTCAGTATGAAGTTATCACTTCACAAAAATAATAAATGATCTCAATAACTAATATACAACCTGCTTCCTTTAATTTTTCTGTTATAATTTACTGTTGACTTTATACTGAAAATAATATTTAAAAAATAACCATCTAGACCCCTCAAACTGAAAAGAGTATTTTAATACACAGGATACTGTTCCCATTTACATTACATTTTGTCTCACTGATCACCATGCCGTGTTATTTTTTGCCAATAAACAGGATACATTAAAATCAAAGCGTTTGGTAATGATAAATTACAACCATGTAGGGCAGGAAAAAAATGATGCTAATGGGAAAGATGGCTCATGGCCAGAGGGAATAAAAAGGAAGGCCTGAGGTAGAAGATAGAGAATAAAATTGCATGAGGATGGTGAAGGTAGGGAATGAGAATGCCCCTTCTCCTAAATTTCTGGATTAGAATTTCTGAGTTAAACACTTGACAAGCTATTACTTTGTTTTCTTTTTTTTTCTTTCCCCAAATTTTTATTTAAGTTCCAGTTAATTAACATACAGTGTAATATTAATTTCAAGTATAGAATTTAGTGATTCATCACTTACATGCAATACCCAGTGCGCATCACAACTGCTCTCCTTAAAGCCCATAACCTTAATCCATTCCCCTGCCCACCTTCCTTGCAGTAACCATCAGTTTGTTCTCTAGAGTTAAGAGCCTGTTTCTTGATTTGCCTCTTTTTTCCCCTGCTATGTTCATTTGTTTTGTTTCTTAAATTCCACATGTAAATGAAATCATATGGTAGTTGTCTTTTTTGACTGACTTATTTCTCTTAGCAGAGTACTCTCTAGCTCCAACCACATCATTGCAAATGGCAAGAGTTCATTCTTTTGTTTTAATGGCTGAATAATATTCCATTCAATATATATACCACATCTTTATCCATTTGTTGGTCAATGGACATTTGGGCTCTTACCATAATTTGGCTGTTGTTGATAATGCTGCAATACACATTAGAGTGCATGTATCCCTTTGAATAAATATTTTTGCTTCCTTTGGGTAAATACTTAGTAATGCAATTGCTGGATCATAACATAGTTCTATTTTTAACTTTTTGAGGAACTGTCATACTTTCTTCCAGAGCGGCTGCCAGTTTTGCATTCCTACCAAGAATGTAAGAGGTTCCCCTTTCTCCACATCCTTGCCAATATCTTGTTTTCTGTGTTGTTAATTTTAGCTATTCTGACTGGAGAGAGGTGATATCTCATTGCAGTTTTGATTTGTATTTCCCCGATGATAAGTGATGCTGAGCATCTTCTCATGTGTCTACTAACCATCTGTATGTCTTCTTTGGAAAAATATCTATTCATGTCTTCTGCCCATTTCTTGATTGGATTATTTGGTTGGTTTTTTTTTTTGGGGGGGGTGTTGAGTTTATAAGTTCTAATACTAACACTTTTATCAGATATGTCATTTGCAAATAACTTCTCCCATTTCATCGGTTGCCTCACTGGGTTTGAGGAAGCTTAGAAGACATCAGGGAGACCCTTACATGGTATTATATCTTAATAATCAAGAACTTTGTCTGATTTGGCATAGGATGGTATATTTTAGACAGAGCTGTTAAACATTTCCGCTGGCTGAAACTCATTCGTTGGGGCTAACAGCTAAACCAGAGTGTCTTCAGGCAACCAGTGTCAGGGCTATGATGCATATGGCAAAGACTCCCCAGGTGTACTGCATGGTCTGTATTTCCCCAGAGACTGGAAGAGGAGTTGTCAGACCAGCCAGCTGGTCTCAGCTCACTTAAGAAAACTTCAGCCATTTTGGATGTTATTTGCAGTAGAAGATACAAATGGACAATGCATAAGATACAAATGGACAACAATAATTAAACAAAAATTTTCCAATAGCTTCTGGATTGTACTTATAATAAAATCTATACACCTATAATGGCCTACAGCCCTACATAACCAAGTCTCTATGAATATCTCTCAACATGCATTATCCTTAATGTCTAGAATCCTCTTGGCCTTCTTTGTCTTCCTCAAAAATGATAAGCTTATTCTCATGATTTATGTACATC